>ML807776.1:0-25818 GCA_009831015.1 Picea engelmannii
TTCAATGCATCCCATAAAAGGACATGAATCTTCTCAAATTAGAGTATCTTCAATGCATCCCATAAAAGGACATGAATCTCTTGTTGAAGTTCTAAATGTGAAATATTTTCAAATATATTTATGGAACCACATGACGGTTGATGTTACAAGATGTTTAGACTACAAAGTCTTTCTAAAACTCTTCATGTAAGTTTTAAAGATTCAAGAAGCCAATATTCGTAGTGTTTTGAGATTTATCAAGTAGTTGTTTGGAATGAAGAATGTCCTTCTCTTGTATTGAAGAAGTATTGTCTTTTCTCAAACCACTTGTATACATTCAACTTGTTTTACAATTATATTGCAAACTTAGACAACGTGTATTTATTTCAATATACTATGTTTCAACCTTTAATGATTGCATTTATTTCAATATACAATATGAGTAGGCCTAATGGTTAAGAACATGTGTTTCCTCCTGTTAGCACTGAGAGTCACCCTTAGATTGTGGGAGGATAAGCCCAGTACCCATCAGAGTTTTTGGTGGATGTTGGTTTTATATGAGTGGAGGTCAATGGACAAAAATCAAAATATGAATGATGTTCAACACAAAACTGAACAAGAAATGCACTGGGAAGTGAGGGCCACATTAACTTTAGTCAATGAATTGAGTTTAAGTGTGATAAGAGGGAAGACTTAGTGAGAAATATTGTGAACAAGACTGTTATGGGCATCAAGATTTCAAGCAGCTTGGAGAAGAAAAAATCAAGCCCAAGAATGCTTTTGGACTCAAGCTTCAGACACTGAAATATGTCCAAACAACATAGTCACAACAACACAATGATCAAACCTACATCACAATGCAGCTGCAACAACTCGACTAGATCCTCCATACCTGAGCTATTCAGTGTAAGAGAAAAGAGATAACAAGGGAGCTGACTGAAACTGGTCACAATGCCACTGTAATCAAACCTACATTACAACAACATAACAACCCTCTACTGGATCCTCCATGCTCGAGTGTTTTAGCACAGTTTTTACAGAGAGATGAAAATAATCTGACTTCTATCAACATGAAAGTCTCAAATTTGATACATAACTAGAGAATAGTTCTGGCTTCAAAACATTACAAAATAAGGAGCTCTGCTCAACCAGTTGACGACCCTAACAAAATATCAAAACTATCTATTTATACTCAGAACAATTCGCCACCACCAAGAGTGTGACCTGGCCACTACAATCAAATCTTTGCGTCGGCGAGTTCTTCTGTCAGACAAAACGTGCACCCCTCTGTTAGACACAAGCTCGGATCGACATGGGTCTGTAGGGAAATCTGCTCGCAGGGGTACCACGGGCTGACGGTTCAGTCCCCACAGCCAGACTTTCCATAACTTCCATTTATGGGGTGAGCCGAGGTTTCAACCACCAAACCTACCTTTCATTTACTTCTTTTTCCTCGGAGACTAAACAAGACTTAATGCTCAGGGGGCGGCCACGTGATTCTCTCGGATAGGATTCCATATAAACATGTGATTGTGGGGCTGCTCAGAGGTGGTTTAGGTTCAGACCGCTTTTGGGCCCGCGATCCACAATCTTTCACCACACTTTCGCCTTACCACGGTTTCAATTGTGAGACCGCTCAAGAAAATTATCGCCCGAGTATGTTGCGCCCCCACAATGGACCGTGGTCATAAATCTGGATGCTATTTGTGATCTGGGTGCACCTGCCATATTTGGCGCTACCACCAAGCTTAACCACCGCCATATTTAGAATCTGCCAAACTGTGCCCTAGGGGGGACGCTACTTTTGACATTGAACAATAATACCTCCCAAAGGATGATCGGACGTGGTGGCCTGACGTCACCATGTTGATGTGTCGTGAAAGAGAAGTGACACATGTCACTAAGAAAGAAGCGAATTATATGCCCACGGCTGCCTGGACTGAGTGCCATGTGTCATTTCTGAATAGGTGCCAGGTGTCACGGCCGACGAATGCACTAGATGTCCATACTGATGACTTCCATGTATCCTCTTAAATCAATTAATGAGATCTCCTTCAGGTCTTTGATCTCTGGGAAAATCAAATTTCAAACCTCATCCTCTTCCATGCGCTTTTACCCAGAGCTAAGGATCTGGTGACATGTGGCTCCTAGATCAATGGCTAATATCCCTTCAAGTCTCGAGGAAAATCAAATCTCAAACCTCATCCTCTTCCATGTGATTTTACCCAGAGCTCTAGATCTGGCACTGCGTGGCTCCTGGATCAATGACTAAGATCCCTTCGGGTCTCCGGGCTCTGGGAAAATCAAATCTCAAACCTCATCCTCTTCCATGTGATTTTACCTGGAGCTCTAGATATGGTGTCGCGTGTCTGTCTGATGAGAGTGCCACGTGCTTTGGAACTTCGAGATTTTGGTGCTTCGGGTCTTCGAGAACTTGGCACATTTCTAGTTTCAAAACTCCCGAAGTAAAACTCTCAGAGTGATAGATCTGATGACGCGTGGTAGTCTGGATTCGGATGGTCGAGATATATTTTGAGAATTCATGCCTTTGGGACTTCGACGCTTTTGAATGTGAAACATGAAGAGCTTCTCGGAGGAAAATTCTCGAAGTGAGAGATTGGTTTCCACATGTCCCTACTAACAGATGGTCCAAACTCACTTAGAGACTTCGAGCTTCAGCCCTTTGGAAGTTTTACACACTTCCTACTATCAAAACTCCCTAAGCTTATTTTCCCGAATACTTGGATCGGACACCACGTGCTCCATTCAAGATCAATGACTCATCTCGCTTCAGGCTTCGACTCTTTTCATGGCACTATAATTCGTGCAATTATGAAACTCTAAATACCCGAGGGACACTAATCTGATCCTCACAAGGGATCTCCACCATCGCAAAACTGAGCTCGCCTATTTTTATTTTAAGCCTGAAATGATTTGCTCTACATGTTGCGCTCGCACGCTTCCTATGCAGACCACAAACTTGGATGACTTGCTACCCTTGACAACTATATGTGATAACATTTGGCTCCACAGGGGATGGCATTCTCCCTACGAGATGCCAAGAACAAGTAGTTCTAGTCGCCTTCTACATTGGGCTATGGAGTCATGCTCAAAAAAACATCTTGTTGAGGATTAAAGGCCAAAAATCACACTATCCTAAAAATGAAATCAAAATACATGGGCTCCAGGAGGAGCTTATTTATGTAAATTCCTAGACTAATTGATTTTTACAAAGTGCTAGGTGAAAGAAAAATTCCACCATATCCATTCAAGCAACTCCCTAAATGAAAACTTGTTTACTCTGTCATTGATCAAATAAAAACAATGCAACTGTGACAATAAAAGGATTATGCTTTTCATCTCTCCTCCTAGTGTTAAAGTCAAGATAAAGCTGAGTGACTCCAAGACATGAAGTAAATGCAACTCCATGTACTCCCTTATAGTTTCATAGAGAAAATGAAAAAATCCACTGGGTTGGTTACAGAAAACATGCTCTATCTTACAGTTTCTCACACTTGGTTGAATGTCTCTGGCAAGCACAGGTGAGTGAACGACTGATGTAGGCTGATTGATCCCAGGTGATGGTTGCTCATTTGTAGGCTCTAGGCCATATATGAACTACACATTTGGATCTCCCTCTTCTTCTTCATGACTCTCCCAAGGATCAGAATCATAATCATCATAAATAGTAACCATGGGAAAGCTCATCTCTTTGTCTTCTACAGGCACAGAATGACAAATTTCCACACAATGTTTTTCCTCAATGCATAAAGGAAAAGGCTATGTGGTATGCTCTTTGAAATCCTCAAAATATTAAACATAGGATTCCATGTATATAGCCATAGGATCATGAATCGTGTGATAGAATCCTGGCCGCTTTAGAAGACCAAGTTGCTCCTCTGTAAATTTGTCTCTACTTGCAAATAAAAAACCTCCCTGCTCCTTCGAAAAAAACTATCGATCGTCATCAGTTGTAGTCTGTTTTCCTTGTTGTTGTTTGAGCTCTGATTCATAATCATTATCTTCTTTCTCAGAATCTAAAACATGCTGACAGTCTTCTTCCTTAGGCACATGCAATTTTTCAAGATATGCTTGCATATGAACCCCCTTGCTAGTCCTGATGTTGTCTTTGACTTCTTTAGCATCTTCAAATAGGTGTCTTAACGATGAATATTTCCTCTCTCTCAGGAGAAGGACCAGCTCTGGATGTTGATCCATGACATAGTACACCATGGCAGCAGTCTCTGTGGGTCTGATCTCCATAGGAATACAATGATAAACACTGTAAAACCTCCTGTTGAAGACAACCAAGGCTTCCTCTTCCCCTCTCCTCAAGGCATTAAACTCAAACTAGTATTGATCAAGGCTTGTTCTCACCCCAACACTTTAAAAATGCATGGCATAGCTCATTCCAGGAGCCAATAGAACCGACTTCCAGACATCTAAACCACATAGCAACATCTCTAGACAAATAATGTGAGAACAACCTTAAGGTAACATCCTCATGAACAATATCAAACTAATCAACAAAGTTCTCAAAGGCCTCCAAGTGCCTCTCGACTATAACATGGTCTTCTCCAGAAAACCAAGGAAGATACTCAAAGGAATCAAGAGGATAAGGGTTAAGGCGATATGGCAGCCTCAGAGGTTTAAAAAAAATATTTATGATTTTAATTTGAAAAGCAGTGGGATGATCATGAGGATTAACGAGTTGATGGAAAAGCTCAGCAGGAATAATAGAGGGTAATGATATTTGAGAAGATTGTGATTTCAACCTCCTCAGAGCTACAAGGGTGATCAATTTCAAGAGGATATACAATACATATCTCACTTTTATGAATAGGCAGAGGTGAAGACACGAGATCAGTATCTACAACACAAGAAGAGGGCATGTTTTCTTCTTCCAAGGATGGATAAATAAAGGAAGGCCTATTATCATCTAAATAGATAAAACAAAGGATAATCCTCTTTATATGTCAATGGAAAGAGAGAAATGAGTTGATAAACTAGAACAATATTTCATGAATAAAGCTCATAAATTGATACCTGGTCTTCCCCTTTAGTATGGTCATCTTTCTATCAAGGGGATCCTCCCCAGTGGAGTCTTTGATTTTGGAGTCCCCAGGTGCAAGTTGCAATCTTTAATGGTTTTGATTTCTGATGCACCTTCAGAATCAGAAGCTCGTTGTTGTTCTATCCTAGAGAAAAGTCTTCAATTCTTTCCCTGACAACAAAGCCATGAATGTTAGCACTGAGAATCACCCTCATATTGTGGGAGGATAAGCCCAGCACCCATCCGAGTTTTTTATGGATGTTGGTTTTATATGAGTGGAGGTCAATGGACAAAACTCAAAATATGAATGATGCTCAACATAAAACTAGACAAGAAATGCATAGGGAAGTGAGGGCCACATTAAATTCAGTTAGTGAATTGAGTTTAAGTGTGAGCAGAGGGAGGACTTAGTGAGAAATGTGAACAAGATTTCTATGGGCATCAGGCTTTCAAGCAGCTTGGAGAAGAAAAAATCAGGCCCAAGAATGTTCTTGGACTCAAGCTTCAGACACTGAAATATGTCCAAACAACACAGTAACAAAATCACAATGATCAAACCTACATCACAATGTAGATGCAACAACTCGACTAGATCCTCCATGCCCGATCCATTCAGTGCAAGAAAGAAAATGATAGCAAGGGAGCTGATTAAAAATGGTCACGATTCCACTATAATCAAACCTACATTACAACAACATAACAACCCTCGACTGGATCCTCCATGCCTGAGTGTTTTAGCACAGTTTTTACAAAGAGATGAAAAGAAGATGACTTCTATCAACATCAAAGTCTCAAATTTGATACATAACCAGAGAATAGTTCTGGATTCAAAACATTAAAAAATAACGATCTCTGCTCAACCAATTGACGACCCTAACAAAATATCAAAACTATCAATTTATACTCAGAACAATTCGCCACCACCAAGAGTGTGACCTGGCCACTACAATCAAAGCTTTGCATCGGCGAGTTCTTCTGTCAGACCAAACGTTCACCCCTCAGTCAGACGCGAGCTCAGATCAGCATGGGTCTGCAGGGAAATCTACTCGTAGGGGTACCATAGGCTGATGGTTCAATCCCCACGGCTGGACTTTCCATACCTTCCATTTATGGGGTGAGCCGAGGTTTCAACCACCAAACTTACCTTTCATTTACTACTTTTTCCTCGGAGACTGAATGAGACTTAATGCTCAGGGGGTGGCCACGTGATGCTCTCAGATAGGATACCATATAAACATGTGATTGCGGGACCTCTCAGAGGTGTTTTAGGTTAGGACCACTTTTGGGCCCGCAATCCACCCTCTTTTTCCACATAGCACTTTCTCCTTACCACAGTTTCAATTGTGGGACCGCTTAAGAAAAATATTTCCCGAGTATGTTACTCCCTTGCAATGGACCGTGGCCATAGATCTGGACGCTATCTTTGATCTGGGTGCACCTGCTAGATTTGGCACCACCACCAAGCTTAACCTCATGCCATCCTTAGAATCCACCAAACTGTGCCCTAGGGGGGGATGCTACTTTTGACATTGAACAATAATACCTCCCAAAGGATGATCGGATGTGGTGGCCTGACGTCACCATGCTGATGTGTAATGAAAGAGAAGTGACACATGTCACTAAGAAATAAGTGAATGATATGCCCACGACTGCCTGGATTGAGTGCCATGTGTCAATGCCAAATAAGTGTCAGGTGGCATGACTGACGAGTGCGCCGTATGTCCATACTGATGACTTCCATGTATCCTCTTAAATCGATGGCTAAGATATCCTTTAGGTCTCATGGCTCTAAGAAAATCAAATCTCAAACCTCATCCTCTTCCATGCGCTTTTACTCGGAGCTGAGGATTTGGTGACGCGTGGCTCCTGGATCAATGTCTTAGATCCCTTCGGGTTTCCGGGCTCCAGGAAAATCAAATATCAAACCTCATCCTCTTCCATGTGCTTTTACCCAGAGCTCTAAATATGGCACCGCGTGGCTCCTGGATCAATGGCTAATATCCATTCGAGTCTCCAGGCTCCGGGAAAGTCAAATCTCAAACCTCATCCTCTTCCATGCGCTTTTACCCAGAGCTCTAGATCTAGCACCGCGTGTCTATCTGATGAGAGTTCCACATTCTTCGACACTTCGGGACTTTGATGCTTTGGGTCTTTGGGACTTTGAAACTTTGGGAACTTGACGTTTTTCTTGTTTCAAAACTCCCGAAGTAAAATTCTCAGAATGATAGATCTGATGACACGTGGCAGTCTAGATTTGGATGGCCAATATCTACTTTGGGACTTTAGGCCTTCGGGACTTCGGTGCTTTTGAATGTGAAACATGAAGAGCTTCTCGGAGGAAAATTCCTGAAGTGAGAGATTGGATGCTGTGTGTTCCTACTGACGGATGGTCTAGACTCACTTCGAGACTTTGGGCTTCGTCCCTTCGAAATTTTTACACACTTCCTACTTGGATCAGACGCCACATGCTCCCTTCAATATCAACGGTTCATCTCACTTCAGGCTTCAAATCTTTTCATGGCACTATACTTCATGCAATTATGAAACTATCAATACTTGGGGGCCGCTAATCTGATCCTCACAGAGGATCTCCACCGTCGCAAAAATGAGCCCACCTGTTTGTATTTTAAGCCCGAAATGAGCTGCTCTGCATGCTACTCTCGGACACTTATTGTGTAGACCATAGACTCAGATGACCTGCTACCCTTGACAACTATATGTGATAACACCTCCTAAGAGGTCACAAGTTAAAATCCATAGGGGGGTAGGGTATGTATACCTCAATATAATTTAGCAGTCAAATCGATGCATGGAGGGGATCCCTTGTCCCATAAACAAAGTGGTCTCATAAACCAATTTGGTACCTATCTTGGTCGTGACCTTAAAATTAAATTATTATTATTATAGGTATCATGTTTTACATATATGTGGGGGAAGTCTTAAATATGGACATCATATCTTTACATTTTTATCAACATAAGGATGACTATTAATATTGAGGAATGCATTAATTTTACTTTCATGAAATGGATCTCCATTTATTTCCAAATGAAAAACATTCTCTATTTTAGCTTGTGAACATAAAAGGGTTAAACCAACAATATCCCTTAAAATTGAAATATGACCCCACCCTTCAAATTTCATCTCTGTTATAATGAATAACCAAACATTTTTTTCCAAGAAAAAAAAGTGTAGCTTCTTTTTCAGAAAAAAATTGAAAGTACATTCCTTAGGTTCCAGACATATTCAAATAGTAATAAAAATCCTTTGTCTCTCTCCCTATTAGTCGAACACCAAGCTTTAACTATAAAAACTTATATATAGACATCAAATGTATACACATTAACAAAATACAACAAAATTGTAAACCCTCCATTAGATTCATTTAAAACCAAAAGATTTTTATTGATTTAAAGAGAAGTAATCATCCCTCAAAAACCCAACACATTGCATTCAATATTGGAAACTGACTATCCCTCTACAAATTATTCAATCACAAATATGTTATTCCCTAGGTGCAATACATGTTTGGAAAGAGAGTCCGCTAAGACATTTACTTCTCTGAACACATGCATAAAGTTGATCCATTAAATCCATTGGGATATTTCCTTTAGATGTTAAGAAACCTGAAATAGACCTAGATTGAGAACCTAAATCATGCATTTCATCCAGTCTATAGCTAAACTTGAGTCACCAAAAACTTGCTAAAGAGCAACATTTATGTCCATATCACATTTTAAAAGGAAAAATAAATCTTTGAATTCACCTTGTTTGTTCTTTACTTGTCCAAGATTTTCTTTTACAGTAAAGAAGTGGGACATCAAACAGTATGGAATGAATCCCAAGCTATAGATGGAGTCAAGTCCCTGACACACACCGTCAAAGAAGCCCCAATCAAAATATTTGTTGATGTTCAATTCTTTTGGCACTTGAGCCTCCTTTACCTAGGGAATATTCTTCTATGAATAAATCAAGGCGAGGACCTATTGTGAAACCTTTGAGGGATAAGATAGATTCTCAAATACGCATGTGTTCCATTCCAACCAAACACCTCGTGCCACTAGAATACGTAAAGCTTAGAGCCCTCTTAACTCACCCCTTCCAAATAAATCCTAAAGGAACTCCTCCAAACTAGACTTCACCCATAACAATCCTTTAGATAGCTACAATTTGACCTTACTCCAAACCTTCTTCATGAGGGGGAATTATAGGAACAAGTCAATATGCATTTCTTCATCCTTTCAAAAAAGGAAACAAAATCTCATCCTTTATTTTCCTTGGAATTGTAGCCTATCCCAAGTCAACAATCATTTTTATAGTACTGTATAGAATAAAATCACTGATCTATGTGGATATCGGTGGCCACCCACCTATTCCACTGGCTAGAAAAACATTTTTCCACCTTGGCAATTTTTTGACAATTTTTTCAGGTTCCAAACTTCTGGGGCCGTTTTGAGGCCCAAAACGATGTATTTTGGGGATTTGGGGCCCATCTATTGGCCAAAGGCGCTGACCCTAGTCAAAAATTGTTCTTCTCAGTTAGACCTTTCCAACGAGGTATCGTGCACCTAAAACAGAGATAGTATGCAAAAGTTACGACCCTGGGAAGTTGATGTACTAACTTAGCCAAACGGGGCCCACATGACTTTTGGCGCTTCATCTCCTACAGTTAGGTATTTGGATGTATAGGGTTTTTTACATTCTTGTTTATTGTAAAAGGCCTTCAGAGCCTCATTGTAACCATCTTCTTGTGAATGAGCACAATCGTCACATCTCTTCTCAGAGATAAGTTGCCACCATTCCAACAAGCTTGTTTTCCGCTACATTTTACAATTTCATCTTATTTCCTTATTGAATACAAAACCAATTTTATTGTATCTCTGTTATTTTGTGTTAAGAATATTTTAATAATCTATATTCATTTCATTTTTCTCATAAAATCTGGATCAGTGGTATCAGAGCAGTCTACTCCTTATCGTCTTAATGCATGTCCCCAACAAGGTCAAGGTACAAAGAATTGGGTCTCGAGCTTGTTTCTCTTGAGGAAAAAATATCTCGCACACCCAATCGACCTCTCATGGAAAGAGAAAATAAAGATGACGGGATAGGATATCCTTTCAAAATGTTGCTCGAGGAATACCTCATGCAACAAAGGAAGCAGATGATGGATAGTTTCGCTCAAATCCTTTGACGACTACCAACAGGTGACTACAAATCAACTTTGATATTCCTATCTTTGAAGATTAGATAGACACAGATGTTGTAGACAAGTGGTTGAATCTACTAGAAGGGTATTTTTTTATCCATAACTTTTCGAATAGAGAAAATATTACTTTTTCGCTCCTCAAATCCATTCCCAATGTCAAAGATTGGTGGGAAAATTTTTGTGAGAAAAATGAAATAGAGAAACCTTCATTATTTATAGTCACAACCACCTAGGAATCCTTCAGGGATTCTATTAAGGAACAATACTACCTTGTCGGAATTTATGATGACTTGTATACCAAATGGACCACACTATGCCAAGAAAGAGACCAAGCAGTTCTAGAGTTCACAAATATCTTCCATAACTTGTGCACCAAGATGGATATCAGATTCAGAGTGAAATATGGTACTAAAGTATAGTGATGCTTTGAATAGATACATCCAGACCAAAATGGAATTTCTGGACATCTCGTCCTTGGGTGTGGCCTACTGATATGCCATCAAAATCGAGCAGAAGCTCAAACAAAAGATGCGGCAATTTGGGCCTGGAAAACCCTAAAAAAAAGGCATGAAATGGCAGCCCCAACCCACAAAAAAAGGACAGAGAAAATATGGACAGTATCAGGACAACCAGTCGAAGTCGCAAGCAAAGAAGGAAACCGGAAAGACAAAGAAAGATACCAGGAAGTGATGTGACTTCCATAAGATCCCTTGGCATAACACTGCTAACTATCACTCAAATCAGTCACTGGTGGCCAAAGTGAAAGCCTATGAATCAGATGCGGGTTCTGACTCTAACTCAGAACTAGAAAGGGGAATATGGATCATTGACGCGGAACCCAACAAGATCCAGCTTGGTGAACCAGATGAGCCAGAAGAAGGAGAGTGCCTCTTCCATTGACAAATGTGGGTAAAAGGCACCCTGCTCCACTTCATTGTTGATAGTGGTAGCCAGAAGAACCTCATCTCAATAGGGGTCATCAAGCAGTTAGCCCTGCTGACAATGTTGCACCCACAATCCTACACCATTGGATGTCTCCGCCAAGGAAGCGATCTTCACATCAACCAACAATGTTGATTGTCGTATGACATCAAGCCCTTTAAAGATGAGGTATTGTGTGATTTTTCTCCTCTCAAAGTTTGTAATGTTATTTTGGGCCAACCTTATTTATGGAAATGTCATGTTGTATATGATTCTAGGCCTTGTAGTTTTATTATTACTTTGAACAGGAATTTGTACAAGATACCAAAGGCAATCCCTCCTAGTGCTATTTCCTTGATCTATGCCAAGCAATGCAGGAAGGTCATCTCTTAGACTGGGAAATTTGTCTTTTTTGTGATTCTCTCTCAGAGTGAGAAATATCACAACCACATATAGAGCCTATGTGACCGATCTCTCCACACAATAGAAGAAAGTGGATAAGGTCATGGAAGAATACTTAGATATATTCTCCTCTCCTACCAGGGAACCTTTGCACTGCTAGGTCAAGCATCCCATTGATCTGACCCCAGGTGCACCGCTACCCAATGGGCCAGTCTATCACCTCTCTCTATTAGAAAATGGGGAGATCAAGAGGAAAATATAAGAAATTCTCCACAAGGGGCACAATTGTCCCAACTCATCACCTTGTGGGAGCCCAATCATGTTGGTGCAAAATAAATATGGGACCTAACAACTGTACATTGATTATCGAGCCCTAAATAAAATCACAATCTGAAACCAATACCTGATTCCCTGAATCGACGACCTCCTTGATCATCTCATGGGGGCCAAATACTTTAGTAAGATTGATCTGAAGTCTGGCTACCACGAGGTCCCAATAGAACAGACAGATGTATGGAAGAATGTCTTCAAGTCAAAAGAAGGTCTTTTTGAATGGCTAGTCATGCCCTTTGGTTTGACAAATTCTCCAACAAATTTTATGAGGATGATGGATGATATCCTATGACCTTTCACCAATAATTTTGTAGTGGTGTATCTGAATTAAATATTCATCTACAACAAGATTTGGGCGGAACACTTGTAGCATATTCAACAGGTTCTGCACACCCTGTGGTAGCACAAATTATATGCAAACTTAGAAAAATTCTCCTTCGGTATAGACATGATCCATTACTTAGGCTACATCGTTGATCAACATGGTGTGCATGTGGATCCAACCAATATCTAGGTCATCTGTGACTGGCTAAACCCAACCACACTCACTGAACTTCATATCTTCTTGGACCTCACCAATTTCTATCGTAGGTTCATGATCGGATTCTCTCATATCGCGTGGACCCTCAGCCAAGTAAACAAGGGTGGTGCTAAGGAAAAATTTGTGTGGGGCATGTCCCAACAAAAAGCCTTCGATGACTTGAAGAATAATTTTTGCTAATCCCTGGTACTTTCATTACCAGACCTACAACATCCCTTTGAGATCGAGACAAATGCTTAAGACTATGTTGTGGGTGTCGTTCTCACTCAACAGGGCCAACTTGTGGCATGTATGAGACACTATCATATGTTGTCTGTAAGTACCCTAATTATGACAAAGAAATGTACTCCATTATGCAAGCCTGCCTCTAGTGGAGAAATTACATTCTTGGGAAGGAGACAGTCATCCACATTGATCACAAGCCACTACAGTTCATTCAAACCCAAGAAAAATTGCAGAATGACCGCCATCAGAAGTGGTCAACATACTTACTACAGTTCCACCTCAAGATCAAGTATAAAACTGGAAGCACCAACTGAGTTGTTGACTGCCTCAACCAATCTCTAGTCGTGGCACTCACCACGGTGCTAGACTCTTGCAGCCGTGAGACCTCTGGATGGCCCCACCTCTATGAGACAGACCCTAAATTATCCACCACCTACCAAATTTTGGGTGCCAACTCAATAGTCATTGATTTCCATCTTCAGGACGGGTTGATGTGTCATCTGGGCCATCTCTACATTCCATCAAGTGAGCACACTAAGCTAATTTGGGAAGCTCACTACAGTCGGGTGGAAGGACACTTTGGCATCAAAAAGACAATGGAAATGCTGCATAAATATTTCTACTGGTCAAAACTTTGAAAGGATGTCAGCAAGTATATCAGGTCCTACACCACCTACATTATTGCCAAATTGACCACTAAGAAACATGGCTTGTACACCCCTTTGCCTACTCCTAATAGGCCATGGGAATCCATCTCCATGGAATACATGTCGGGCCTCTCGTCCACCAAGAGGGGAAATGATTGTGTTTTTGTGGTTGTTGATCTCTTTTCCAAGATGGTGATTCTAGCCGCTTGCAAGAAGAACAACATAGCAAAATCCACTGCCAAGATCTTGTTTGAACGAGTATGGGTACATTTTGGGATCCCACAAACCATCATCTCAGACCATGACAATCAGTTCCTCAGCTCATTTTGGTCGATCCTCTCGTCACTGTTGGATACCAAGCTCACCAAATCCACTTCCTTGCACCCCCAAACAGATGGCCAAACTCAGGTCGTCAATCGGATGGTCATACATATCCTATGCATGTACAATTCAAAACACCCCCCCACATGGGATGAGAGTCTTCCCTATGTCCAAAATAGCTACAACTTAGCCCTGCATAGTTGAACTGGACACAACCCCTTTCAGGTGGGGTTGGGATTCCAACCATTAGGCCCCATGGATGTTGCACTACCCTTGGAAACCACCTTGGATGACTCGTCCCCTGATCCACCAGAAGCTGAAAAATCCACCCGGTTCATTGAGAAGATCCAACACATCCTCCAATAGGTTTAGGATATTCTACAAAAGCCTAATGCTAAGTACAAGAAACGCCATGATGAACATCAGGTGCCACATAAGTTTCAGGTGGGCAACAATTTTTGGTTGCATTTACGGAAAGCATGACTTATAGGGCCCCATCAGAAGATTTTCCCACTCCATTATGGGTTTTAAACCATCACCAAGGTTGTTGGTGACAATGCTTTTGAGCTCAATATTCCCCCCTTCCTTGGTTTTCATCCAGTCTTCAACATGGCTCTCCTTCATCCATATTTTCCACCATTATTGGACACCTCAGAGATAGCAGAGCAGTTGACACCAATACAACTCAACCATGAATACATGAAATAGTCATCCAGTGATCATATTGTGGACACACATATCAAGGGCACTCGACAACAAAGGATTCAACTTTATTGAGTCATCAAAGCAAGGAAGTTCCTGCACCAAGGAAAGTGGCTCACTTGGGGCCAAATTCAACAGAAATTTCCTTATCTGATGGGGGAACTCAATACAATGGAGACCATTTCTTCCTAAGGAAGGAGGATTGATATAGGTGGATATTAGTGGCCACCCACCTATTTCATTGGCTCGAAAAATAGTTTTCCACCTTGGCAGTTTTTTGACAGTTTTTTGGGTTCCAAACTTCTGGGGCCATTTTGAGGCCCTAAATGACATCTTTTGGGGATTTGGGTCCAAGGTGACTGCATAATGCATTGACCTGGGCTAGTCAAAAATTGTTCTTCTTGGTTAGAACTTTCCAATGGACTATTGTGTGCTTAAAACATAGATCGTATGCAAAACTTACGACCCCAGGAAGTTGATGTACTAACTTACCCAAATGGGGCCCACATGACTTTTGGCGCTTCATCTCCTACGGTTAGGTTTTTGGATGTCTAGGGTTTTTGACATTCTTGTTTATTGTAAAATTCCTTCAGAGCCTCATTTTAACCATCTTATTGCGAATGATCGCAACCGTCACATCTCTTCTCAGAGATAAGTCGCCACCATTCAAGCAAGCTTGTTTTATGTTGCATTTTACAGTTTCAACTTATTTCCTTATTGAATAGAAAACCAGTCTTACTATATCTCTGTTATTTTGTGTTAAGAATATTTTATTATTCTGCATTCATTTTTGTTCTGCTCATAAAATCTAGATCAATCACACTCTTAGTTAGCACCTTGATTTTCTAGAGCTTGCTCAAATACCATCTAACCTTGGTAATTCCTTGTTCCTAAAGATCCAGGTACCCCATTTTCACTAAGTACTGACCACTAGAGTTGTGATATACCCACACCACCTCATCCTCCACCGCCCTAATATGCACATGATATTTCCTTAGCTCAAAGAGAAATAGATTCCAAGATCATGCCCAATCACCATTGATCCCCAAGTCATGATCTAATAACCATCCTTGAACCCATGGAATCGAAGTACAAAGGTCACAAATCTTATTAACCATGCACCTACCTAAATCCTATAAATGTTGGACTAAACCCTCTCGAATAAATATGTTATCACCACATCCCATAATTGCATCAACACCTACTCTCACTTGGGTCCCCAAGCCCATCTTCCATGCCAACCAATTACAAACAGTAGTGAACACTAAAGTCAGTTATTTTCATTGGTTTGAAGTATTATGAAATTTCTTACGTATTTGCTAAATATAGTTTAGAACCGAGTTAGGAGCTATATAATTTTCAACTAAGATTCTTCTCCATAGACTGTCCCAAGTCAAGAAATTCCAAAGTGACTTTGCTACGAGGGATTTTCCAAACAAGAATATTTTCTTAAGTCCCCAACCACATTTATATTTAGGCATCACGATCACCTTCCAATTCACCAAATGAGATCCCAAGTATTCATTCAAAGCTTTCCATAGATTGAAGAAATTTTTCCTTATTTTATTGAGCACACCGTTTAGGATATGCGCCAACAAGTTCCAGAAGACCGAAATGGATTCTAGGATAGATTTTATGAGTAATAAATGAACCCCTCTACAGATCCAACAATTACACTCGAAACTTACTCATTTTTATATTTTTATGACTAGCCACCTCCATTTTTCAGCCCCATAATTATTCGGTTTTAAGTAATAAACTAGACATTTGAAACCCTCATTCAAAGAAAAGGTCGGAAAAGAGAAAGTATTAGTCATTTTGGATTGAGACTACTCTTTTGTATTAGAGAAATAAATAGAATATTTATTTATGTTCACTTCCATTCTTATTAAAAAAAAATCAAATCCAAGACCTCCATATATTCTTCACACTCATAGTCAGAGAAGAAACAAACAAGAATGACATCATTGACAAAGATGATGTGAGTTGATTGTTCATTTCTCACAATCCTTAATCCCTAGGCTTTATTCTATCATCGTCCCTCCAATATGGGTCAACCAAGCGCTTATTCTACCAACAAAAATGAATATGAGTAAAGAAGGAACCCCTAATGAATCCC
Organism: Picea engelmannii; assembly: GCA_009831015.1. Taxonomy (NCBI): domain Eukaryota; kingdom Viridiplantae; phylum Streptophyta; class Pinopsida; order Pinales; family Pinaceae; genus Picea; species Picea engelmannii. The sequence goes on from ML807776.1 coordinate 16,450, forward strand.
ATGGGAGGACTTGAAGAACTTGGAACCTGAGCCATTAACTAGAATTGAAAAATATGAAATCATGACACAACCCATAATCCATTTAACCAGAGGAAGGACAAAGCCCACCTACAACAAAGAATTCTCATATATATCCATGAAACATGGTAATAAGCCTTCAATAAATAGATTTTAATAACTATGAAAGGGTACCATTCCTAATTAATTGAGTGCCCCCATTCTTGATCCATGCCAATGGCATCATGAATAATTCTTCCCTTTAAAAAATGAAATTGCTCCAAAGAAATAACCCTAGATAAGATCGACTTAATCGTTACTACAATCACTTTCACAATAATTTTGTACAAAATAATACATAGGTAAATCTCCCTAAACTTGTCAAAAAGTTTGTAAAATACACCTTAGGAATTAGGGCTAAAAACGTGGCACTAAAACTCCCTAACATATTTCCTGACACACGTACCTCCTCAATGAATCATTGATCCATATTATTTTTGGCACAAAATGAGAGAGAAGATATAATAAAGAAATGTACATAGATATATCATATATCCAATAATACAACAAATATATATGAGAGATATAACCATAAACACAGAGATATAATAATACACAATTTCTATTAATGAGCAAAATGTACAAAACTCTAGAAATACAGAGTGAAAGACTTGCTAGAATGGTGGCAGCTTATCTCTGAGAATAGATGTGATGGATACAGTCATTTGCAAGAATATGATTGTTACAATGAGGATCCAAAAGAGTTTTTAACATAAATAAAATCCAAAACCCTAACCTCGGAAGATGAAAAGCCAACAGTTTTGTGGACCATGTTTTGAGTAGTTTGGTGTATTAACTTCCCGAGGGCGTAACTTTGGCATATGATCTTTGTTTGGGGAGCATGATAGCTTGTTGGAAAGGTATTGAAGAGGAGATTAATTTAACATACTCAATCATACATTTGGAGATAATTAAGGTTCCTGATCACAAAAAATCATCGTTTAGGCCCTCAAAATGGCCCCAAAAGTTTAGGACCCGTAAAATTGCTAAAAATAGTAAATTGCTAGAAAATTGTTTTGATCTAGTTGGAATAGGTGGGTCACCACCGATATCCACATAGATAAATCCTTTATCCTTAGGAATCAATGGTATCCATTACGTTGAGTTCCTCATGGAGAGGGGAAAGTGTTTGTTGAATCTGAATCTTGGTGGGTTGCTTGCCTTGTTGGAGAAGTTGCATTGCTTGGTTTGTGGAAGGTTGTCGAGAGCATAATGTTGGAAGGGTTGGGACTTTTTAACCAATATGGATACATGTGATGACTGTGTGAAAAATGAATCTTTTCTCTTTGCTTCAAACTTGTCGACCTGCTTTTGTTGGATAAAAGGTGCTTGGACTAAGGTTGCAATGGTTGTAGTGTCCTTTAGTTCACCTTTTGAAAATATTCTGAAGAGTTTGAATCTTGTATTATGAGATATTACCTTGCGACACTATCTAGGTGGGACAATAGTCGGAACTACCTCTGGTATCTTGTAGAGATGACCCCCCAAAGTAAAAATGACACTATGGGGTCGAGAATCATAAATAGAATGGTGCTTCCACATATATTGTTTGCCCAAAATAACATCACAGATATCCAATGGGGAAACATCACATAATACCTCTTCCTTGAAGGTATTGATAATGTATGGAAAGAGACACTTCTCGTTGACATGAATATCTCATCCCTGGCATAGCCACCCAATGTTTTATGGTTATGGATGTGGTGTTGTCGACAATCCCAACTATTTGACGACCTCTGTTGAGATGATTTTTTTTGGATTCCACAATCAAAAATAAAATGTAGCGGGGTCCCCTTCACTCACATATGTGAATGAAAAATGCACTCCTCCTCTTCAATATATGTTGGTTCTTCTGGTTGAATTGTTGTGTTCATGACAGTAGCAGTGGGGTATGCGTCGATGATATATCTTCTCCCATTATTTTCTTAATCAGATTCTGAATTAGGGTTTGATTCCTTTTCTTTGATCTCAGTCACCAATGATTTTTTTGAGCAACATGCATTAGTGGGGTGCCAGGGGATTTCGTGGAAATCACACCACTTTCCAGTGTCCTTCTTAATATTTATGTTACCCTTATTTTCCTATGGATTGGAATGGTTTTCTAGAGTATGGTTGTTAGGGTCATGGCATTAGTGGGGTGCCAGGGGATTTCGTGGAAATCACACCACTTTCCAGTGTCCTTCTTAATATTTATGTTACCCTTATTTTCCTATGGATTGGAATGGTTTTCTAGAGTATGGTTGTTAGGGTCATGTTCACCATACTTTGGTTGTTATTTATTTTCATACTCGAAATCCTGTTTGTTCTGGTGGCTAAATTTCTACTCAATTTTGACAACATATCGATAAGCAGATCCAAGTGATGAGATGTCCAGGAAATCCATTTTGGTTTGGATGTACCTATGGAAATCCCTGCGGTATTTTAGAACTAGATGTCACTCAGAGTCTTTGATACCCATATTGATCCGAAAGATATGGAAAGTATTTTTGAACTCCGGTACTTTTTACCCCCTCTCTTTCCATAGTGTGGTCCATCTAATGTACCGGTCGTCATAGTTACGAACAGGTTAATATTGTTCCTTAACTACATCCACGAAAAAATTCCAAGTGGGCTTGGCCCCATATATTCCTGACTCCTCTGTGGAACTTTGATACCAGTAAGTTTCCCGCCATTATTTGACATGGGGGAGAGCCTTAAGGAGTGTGAAGGTGATCTTTTACCTATCGAAAATATTGTAAACAAAGAAGTAACCTTCTAGCAGATTTAACTATTTTTCTAGAGCATCCGCATCTATCTGACCTTCAAATACGAGAATATCAAAATTAACTTGTACCTTGAAAGGAGAGGTTCCTCCAAAGTGGATGCTTGATGAAGAAACACCTGTTTTTATCAACAAGCGTTGAAGGATGTGGGCAAAATTCTCCATCATTTTGTCCCTATGTCACGTAAGAGCTTGCTCAAGCAATAGATTAATAGAATCTTCTTCCATATCATTTTTATTTTCTTCCACCATGGAGGGTTTCTTGTGTGTACGAGAGTGATTGTGATCAAGAGAGACAAGATAGAGACCCAAATTGTTATACTTGGACCTCATCGGGGACATGCACTGAAAAACGATCAAGAGAAGCCTATTATGATACCACTGATCTGGATTATTTTTTGGCATGAAATGAGAGCGGAAATATAATAAATAAATATACATAGATATATCATATATCCAATAATATAATAGAGATATATCATATATATAACCCTAAACACAGATATATATTAATACACAATTTCGATTAATGAGCGAAATGTACAAAACTATAGAAATACACAGTGAAAGACTTGCTAGAATGGTGGCATTTTATCTATGAGAAGAGATGTGACCGTTGCACTCATTCACAAGAAAATTATTGTTACAATGAGGATCCAAAGGCCTTTTTAACATAAATAAAATAAAAAACCCTAACCCCGGAAGATGAAAAACCAACAATTTTGTGGACCCAGTTTTGTGTAGTTTGGTGTATCAACTTCTTGGGGGCGTAACTTTGGCATACGATCTTTGTTTGGGGCACATGATAGCTCGTTGAAAAGGTATTAGTGAGGATATTAATTTCACAAGATCAATAATTATTTAGGTAATTATTGAGGTTCGCAATCGCAAAAAATCTTTGTTTAGGACCTCAAAATGGCCCCGGAAGTTTAGGACACGAAAAACTACTAAAAATAGTAAATTTCCATAAAACTATTTTGAGACAGTTGGAATATGTGGGTGGCCATCGACATCCACCTAGATAAATCCTTCCTCCTTAGGAATAAATGGTCTCCATTTTTTCAGTTCCTGGGGGAGAGGGGAAATTTTTTGTTGAATCAGAACCTTGGTGAGTTGCTTGCCTTGTTGGAGAAGTTGCATTGTTTAGTTTGTGGAAGGTTGTCGAGAACCTCATGTTGGAAGGGTTGGACCTTTTTAACTAGTATGGATACATGAGATGACTATTTTCAAAAGGAATCTTTGTGTTTTGCTTCAATATTGTCGACCTGCTTCTGTTGGATAGAAGGTGCTTGGACTGAGGCTACAGTGGTTGCAGTGTCCTTCTATTCACCTTTTGAACAACTTGTGAAGAGTTTGAATGTTGTAGTATGATATATTACCTTGCGACACTTTTTAGGTGGGACAATAGTTGAAACTACCTATGGTATCCTTTAGAGATGACCCCCTAGAGTAAAAATGGCACTACGAGATCAAGATTCATAAATAGCATGGAGATTCCACATATATGGTTGGACCAAAAGAACATCACAGACATCCAGCGGGGAAACATCACATAATACCTCATCCTTGAAGGGATTGATGTTGTATGAGAAGCGACATTGTTGGTTGACACAGATATCTCGTCCCTGACGAAACCACCCTATGTTGTATGGCTGTGGGTGTGGTGTTGTCGACAATCCCAACTGTTTGATTACCTCTGTTGAGATGAGGTTCTTATGGATTCTACTATCAACAATAAAATGAAATTGGGTCCCCTTCACCCACATCTATGAATACAAAAAGTTCTCCCCCTCTTCAAGATATACTGGTTCTTCCGGTTGAATTGTTGTGGTCGCGACAATAGCAGTGGGATTTGTGTCGATGACCTATCGTATCCCATTACTTTCTAAATCAAGGTTTGACTCCTTTTATTTGATCTTGACCACCAATGATTGTTTGAGAGACATTCATCAGTGGTGTGCCATGGTATTTTGTGGAAATCACACCATTTTCCAGTTTCCTTCTTCATCTTTCCATTACCCTTCTTTTCCTATGGGTTAGATTGGTTTTCTAGACTTTGGTTGTTAGGTTCATCTTTACCATACTTTCGTTGTTATGGATTTTCATACCCAAACTCCCATTTTTTATGGTGCCTAAATTTCTGCTCAATTTTGATAACATATCGATAGGTAACTCCTAGTGATGAGATGTCCAAGAAATCCATTTAAGTTTGGATGTAATATGCAGAGCCTCGTAGTATTTCAGAGCTAGATCCCACTCAGATTATTTGATACCCAACTTGGTATGCAAGGTGTGGAAATTATTTGTGAACTACGACATTATTTAGCCCCTCTCTTGCCACAGTGTGGTCCAGATCATGTACTCGTCATCATAGTTACCAACATGGTAATATTTTTCCTTGACGGCATCCACAAAAAGATACCAAGTGGGTTTGGCCCTATATATTTTAGAATCCTCTGTGGAAATTTTCTCCTAGTAAGTTTCCCACCAATGTTTGAAATGGGGGAGAGACTTAAGGAGTGCGAAGGGGATATTTTCCCTTTTGGAAAAATTCTGAACAGAGAAGTAACCTTCTAGCATACTTAACCATTTTTCTAGGGCATACCCATATGACCTTCAAATATGGGAATATAAAAATTAACTTGTACCTTGAAATGAGAGGTTCCTACAAAGTGGCATATTGATGAATATGCTCTTGTTGTTATCAGCAAGCATTGAAGGATGTGGGAGAAATTCGCCATCATTTCGTCCCTCTGTCACGTGAGAGCTTGCGCAAGAAATAGATTAATAGAATTTTCTTCTCTGCCATTTTTCTTTTCTTCCACCATGGATGGTTTCTTGGGCATGCGAGAGAGATTTTCCTCAAGAGATACAATCTCTAGACCCAACTTTCTATTCTCGGACCTTGTCAGGGACATGCACTGAAAAACGATCAAGAGTAGCCTACTCTGATACCACTGATACAGATTATTTTTGGCACGAAATGAGAGTGGAGATATAATAAATAAATGTACAGAGATATATCAGATATCCAATAATCTAAAAAATATATATCATATATATAACCATAAACAAAGAGATACAGTAATACACAATTTATATTAATGAGAAAAATATACAAAACTATGGAAATACAGAGTGAAAGACTCGCTAGAATGGTGGCATCTTATCTCTGAGAAGAGATGTGATAGAAACACTCATTTGCAAGAATATGATTGTTACAATGAGGCTCCAAAGGCCTTTTTAACTTAAAGAAAATTCAAAACCCTAACCCCAGAAGATTAAAAGCCAATAATTGTGTCGACCCCATTTTGGGTAGTTTGGTGTATCAACTTCCATGGGTGTAACTTTGGCATACGATCTATGTTTGGGGCACACGATAGCTTGTTGAAAAGGAATTAACGAGGATCTTAATTTCATAGGATAAATCATGACCTTGGCGATCACTGAGGTTCTTGATCATGAAAAAGCATTGTTTAGGCCCTCAAAACGGCCTTAGAAATTTAGTACGTGAAAAACTACTAAAAATAGTAAATTTCCTTAAAATTGTTTTGAGCCAGTTTGAATATGTGGGTAGCCACCAATATCCACCTAGATAAATCCTCCCAAAATAACATCATAGACATCCAACAAGGAAAAATCACACAATATCTCATCATTGAAGGGCTTGATGCTATATGACAAGAGGCACTATTGGTTGACACATATATCTCGTCCCTGGAGAAGCCACCCGATGGTGCATGGTTGCGGGTGTGGTGTTGTCGACAATCCAAACTATTTGACAAACTCTGCTGAGATGAGGTTCTTCTAGCTTCTTCTATAAACAATAAAATGCAAAGGGCCCCACTTCACCCACATCTAAGAATGAAAAAGGTTCTCCCCCTCTTCAACATCTATTGGTTCTTCTGGTTGAATTGTTGTGGTTGTGACAGTAGAAGTGGGGTCTGCACTCTTGATCTAGCTTCTTCCATTATTTTCTGAATCAGGGTTCGACTTCTTTTATTTTATCTCAGCCACAAATGATTGTTTTCAATGCCATTCATCAATGTTGTGATAGGGGATTTTGTGGAAATCACACCACTTTCCAGTGTCCTTCTTCGTCTTTTTGTTACCCTTATTTTCCTGTGGCTTGGAATGTTTTTCTGGAGGTTGGTGGTTAGGGTCGTGTTTACCATACTTTGGTTTTTGCAGATTTGTAGATCCGAACTTCTATTTGTTCTAGTGCCTAAATTTATGCTCGATGTTTACAACATATCGATAGGAAATTCCCAATGATGAGATGTCTAAGAAATCCATTTCGGTTTGGATGTACCTACATAGAACCCCATGGTATTTCATAACTAGATGTTGCTTGGAGTCTTTGATACCCATATTGGTGTGCAAGGTATGGAAATTATTTGTGATCTCCGACACTTTTTCCCCCCTCTCTTATTGCAGTGTTGTCCATCTCATGTACTAGTCGTCATAGTTACCAATAGGGTAATATTTTTCCTTGACCACATCCACAAAAAAACACCAAGTGGGCTCGGCTTCATATATTTGAGACTCCTCTGTGGAAATTTTCTCCCAGTAATTTTCCCACCAATTTTTGACACGGGGGAGAGCCTTAAGGAGTGTGAAAGTGATCTTTTCCCTATCGAAAAAATTGTGAACAGAGAAGTAACCTTCTAGTAGATTTAACCATTTTTCTAGGGTATCCACATATATATGACCTTCAAATACAAGAATATAAAAATTAACTTGTACCTTCAAAGGAGAGTTTCCTCCAAAGTGGTCTCTTGATGAATATGCGCTTGTTTTTATCAGAAGGCATTGAAGGATGTGTGCAAAATTCTCCATCAATTCGTCCCTCTTTTGCGTGAGAGCTTGCTTAAGAAAAATGTTAATAGAATATTTTGCTTTGTCGTTTTTTTTTCTTCCACCATGGAGGTTTATTGGGAATGAGAGAGTGATTTTCCTCGAGATATATAAGCTCAAGACTCAACTTGATATACTTGGACCTCATCGGGGACATGCACTGACAAACGATCAAAATAAACATGCTCTGATACCACTAATCCAGATTATTTTTGGCACAAAATGAGAGTGAAGATATAATAAATAAATGTACAAAGATATATCATATATCAAATAATATAAAAAATATATATCATAAATATAACCATAAACATAGAGATACATTAATACACAATTTCTATTAAGGAGTGAAATGTACAAAACTATAGAAATACAGAGTGAAAGACTCGCTAGAATGGTGGAAGCTTATCTATGATAAGAGATGTGACAGAGACGTTCATTCACAAGAATTTATTGTCACAATGAGGCTCCAAAGGCCTTTTTAACATAAATAAAATCAAAAACCCTAACCCTGGAAGATGGAAAGCCAATAGTTTTGTGGACCCTGTTTTCGGTAGTTTGGTGTATCAACCTCCTGAGGGTGTAAGTTTGGCATACGATATTCATTTGGGGTGAACGATAGCTCGTTGGAAAGGTATAGAGGAGGATATTCATTTCACAGGTTCAATAATTTATTTGGGGGATTATTGATGTTACCAATCGCTAAAAAATATCATTTAGGCCCTCAAAATGGCCCCGAAAGTTTAGACCCGAAAAACTGTTGGCAAATGTTTACCAAGTAGCGTATGCTTGTCATTGATGGCAAGTACAACAGTGGAGATGGTAGGATAAGAAGGATAAAAATCCCTTGGGGATTCAGACGTGAAATCTCAGTAGGAACAACGTTGAAGAAAACGTGCGCAGCAAAGGCAAAGCTCAAAGTACAGCAATTTGCAGAAGAGAAGGAAGACAGAGATCCACAGCCGTTGGATCTCATTCAGAAAACCTGAAAGAACGAGGGCCGTCAGATCTGTAGAAGTTGTGAGAGAGATAAGCCATCGGAGAATCGGGGATTGGGACTTTGAAATGTCCAGTTCACTCGACAACGAAAACCCCGAAATCGCGATATGCGATTTCGCGATCTGATCGCAGCCGTTAAAACAAGCTTGAGATATGGACCGTTGATTTTACTCATCGGAGAATCGGGAATCAGAGTTTCACAAGTCTCATGAACAATGACAATGAAAACCCCAAAATAGCGATATGCGATTTCGCGATGTAATCATAGCCGTTGGATAAAGACTGCATCTGGACCGTTGAATCTCTGCATGGAGTGTGAGTACAGTTATGGTTGTGGAGATGACTCAGTGACCGTTAGATTCAAGCACAAGACCTGATCATCATCGGATCAAAGACAACATACACGCCCTTTAAAGTACAAGGAGAAGTGGGAGTAATCGCGATGTGAAAAATCACGAGATCTAATCTAAGCCGTCGAGATAGAAGTGATCGAGACCGTTGATCCAACTCACGACAGTAGACCACATGAGCTAGGGACACGTGGCACAACCAGGGTGTTATCACTGAAATTTCGTCTGCACATGGCGACAAGAACTCCACATCATCTGCACATAGCGACAAGAACTCTACATCATCAAAACAGCAATGAAGTCATTCATGGCACTATTCACAGCATTCCAGAAGGGTCAAATACT
>ML807776.1:25918-120779 GCA_009831015.1 Picea engelmannii
CATCAACCGTCATGTGGTTCCATAAATATATTTGAAAATATTTCACATTTAGAACTTCAACAAGAGATTCATGTCCTTTTATGGGATGCATTGAAGATACTCTAATTTGAGAAGATTCATGTCCTTTTATGGGATGCATTGAAGATACTTTAATTTGAGAAGATTCATATCCTTTTATGAGATGCATTGAAGATACTCTAATTTGATCTTAGAGCTCATTAGGAGTGGTCATACTCGTCAAAGGGAAGAGCTATTATATAGTTGTTGAAAAATATGAAGATATGTTGTGAAAAATATGTTATTTTCTTATTATAGTTTTGATTAATTACAACAACATAAATTAGATTTGTAATATCCATAAAAACTAGGTTACAATGACACAAATGATGAATCAAATTTTTACAATACTAAACACATTCTCTTTAACAATTTATTTCAAAAAATACTTACCACTAATTACTAGCACATTCTCCTTAACAATTTATTTCAAAAACTCCTTACAACTAATTACTAGTATGATACACCAAGAGACACTCTTACACGTACAATCATTGAAAACCATAATTGAATTGAAAAATCATTTCTTCAACGTACTTTTGTTGTTGTTCCATACCAACTATTTGGAAATAAATCCTTGAACAAGTTTTACACTAAGTGAAAAAAGTGGATGCAGTCTTGACCAATACCCAAACGCAAAGTCAGTGTTGATGAAGAATGAATTTCCACACCTAATAGCGAGAAACCATCCGATAAACTTTCTCAGTGCATTGAATTTCATCTCAAAACACATCGGCAAAGAAAAGTTGTGTATTCTCCACGCTTATCCTGCGGAATCTCCAACCCACAAGGCACAACGGTGTTAAACTGCCCCACTCCACATCACGCAAACGTCGTGTTTGTAAAACGTGCACTCAAAGCCACGTCGCATATCGCATTTCGTCACTGCACAAGCCACCTCTAGAGTGCTTTTTAAAATAGTACCAGTTTTAGAAATATTACTGAGTTTTACCATAGGATTTGCCGTGTTGAATTATATTTATTAATAAGAAATCATAAGTCTTTTTTAGCAGGATCGTTGCGCCGCCTAATTTGTTTTATTCAGGAGGTTGATGAGCTGCGTGAGACCGCCATTATTCAATCTTAAGGGTGTGTTAGCATTAAAATTTGAGAAGATGTTCGTGGAGTTGTGGTGAAATAATAAATTAGTGAGAATTTATATTTATTGGTCCAAGGTCATTCCCGATCAAATTGTACTTATAAAATTCACTTAATAATTTAAAAAAAAAGAGATATTATAGTGTTTGATTGATTTTTTATTTTAATTAAACTAATTTTAACTTATAAATATTTATTAAGTTGTGTTGATAAAGTAAATTAGTGGAAGTGTATCTCAATTGACCCAAGATCAATTCTCATCTTACAACATTTATTTGGAAAATAAAAATAAGTCGATACTAAGTTTGGTAGGAAATATACCTTTACTCTAGTTAAAAACGAAGAAGGGGTACACAGAAAAAAAATAACAATGTTGATAAGATGGTGTGTAAGTTTTTCCAAATATCTACCTCCATGCCCAACCTCTCATTCTCATAATGAGGGTGGGGTGAGGGGAATATTGGGGAAAAATCATTATGAAGGTGAGGGTGGGGGTGGAGGTGCAGGTGAGATATTAGGGAAAACTTACTACCTCATAATGAGGGTGCGGATGGGGAGAGATATTGGGGAAAACTAAGTACCGCATAATTAACGGGGGGTGAGATATTGAAGAAAACTTATTATCAGCATGGGGTTGGGGTGATGGGTGATATTAGATAAAACTGACTATGAAAAACTTATTATGAGGGTGAGGGTGGGGGTGAGGGGAGATATTGGGGAAAACTTATTATGAGGATGGGGGTGAGGAGAGATATTAAGGAAAATTTATGGGTGGGGATGGGGGGAGATATTGGAGAAAACTTATTATGAGGGTGGGGGTAGGGGCGGAGGGAATTATTGGGGAAAACGTATTATGAGGTTGAGAGTGGGGGTGAGGGGACATATTTGGGAAAACTTAGGGGTGGGGTTGGAGGGAGATAATGGGGAAAACTTAGAGGGGTAGGGGTGGGCGTGGGGGGAGATATTGAGGAAAACTTACTAAGTTTTCCCCAATATCTGCCCCCACCCAAGTTTTCCTCAATATATTCCCCCACCCCCACTACTAAGTTTTCCCTAATATCTCCCGCCACCCCCATACCCATCCCAATATATGCCCCCACCAAAGTTTTCCCCAACATATCCCTCAACCCCCACCCCCACTACTAAGTTTTTAGTAATATCTCCCCTCACCCCCATCCCCACCCTCATACTAAGTTTTTCCCAATATCTCCCCTTGACCTCACCCTCATAATAAGTTTTCCTCAATATCTCCCCGTATCCCTAGCCTCATTATAAGGGTGGGGGTGGGTAGAGATATTAGGGGAAACTTATTATGAGGGTGAGTGAAGGGGGAGATATTGTGAAAAACTTATTATGAGGATGGGGATGGGGGTGGGGGGAGATATTATGGAAAACTTAGTAGTGGGGGTGGCGGTGGGGGGATATATTGGGGAAAACTTGGGTGGGGGAAGATATTGGGGTGGGGATGTGGATGGAGGTGAGGGGATATATTAGGGACACATTAGAGTGGGGGGATATAGTTTCCCCGACATCTCCCCCACCCCCATAATAATTTTTCTCCAATATATCTCCCCGCCCTTACCCTCATAATAAATTTTCCCCAATATCTCCCCGCCCTCACCCTCATAATAAATTTTCCCCAATATCTCCCCTAGCCTCATTATAAGGGTGGGGGTGGAGAGAGATATTGGGGGAAACTTAGGGTGGGAGGAAATATTGGTAAGTTTTCCCCAATATCTCCCCTCACCCTACCAAAAATTTAATTTATAAATAAAACATATTCAATAATAATTTTGTGGCACATCACAAAGTTAATTGGTATCAAAACCATAGGTAGTACAGACCCCCACATGGTACTTGTCAAGCCAAACCTATATCAATATTCTTGTTCTTTGTTCATTGTTATTTCCTATTTTGATTTCTTATTATAGTTTCTTAAGACATGCATATAGTTTCCATTTATCCATTTGAATGCACTCTTGTTGCTAGCGGAAACAACATCCTTGAATATATCCAATTATATCAATTTTAGTGCCAGATTCACACACCTCTAATAGAATCTCAAAGAACTAGTATATATTGTGGTATCGAGTAGTGGCTATTATAAGGACATTGTTAAGCAATTGGAGTTATAAGGGATCTTATTAAGTGAAATTATCTTATAGTTGGTTAACCTATCATTCGCGTGTAAATGGGTGAGATGGAAAAGGTGTCGAGGCTTATCTCAATTCACTCCAGGTGCAATACACATATCTCATGTGTACGATCATTTTATGAAATGGACAATGTTGGGTATGTGTTATATTCTTTGCATGAGTTTCTACCTCGAGAAACGTATCACATATTTAAGTGGTTTTTCGGCACATGGTTTTTTGCCGATGGTTTTCTATTTCCAGTTAAGGAATTAGGGTTGTTGACTAATCCAGGTCATTGGGTTAGGGTTTTGGATTTTGTTGGCTCCTATATGTATATTGTATTGTAAACAAAGTGTTAGGATATCTAGACACTTAGGAGTTAGTTAAGATCTACTTGGTCTAATATGTTGTTAGGTAAAAGTGTGTTTCTTGGTGTGTTTCTTTAGTATGCATTAGTATGCATTTGTAGTTGGGAAATATGACAGTCACGATATGTTCCCAACATAGAGTGATCCGACGATTCATACTCTCCTCGATCTTAACAACCATTGATCCGTGGATTAACACCCGATTGGTCCATGATCTTTATTTAAATAGCATGGAGGGTCATTTGCCGATGATCGATTGTGAGAAAATCTATTGTAAAATGTCTCTGTAATCTTTTTCTTTTGCATTAATAAACTGCTCCAAGTGGCCACGTTGGCTGGGGCCATGGATGCTTCCCCATAGGAGTTTTACCACGTGAAAACATCGGTGTGTTGATATTTGATCTGGTTATGTGAGTGGTTATTGAAGGTGTTTGTCCTCTATTGGAATACATGTGTTGTCGAACATGATATCATAGCCTGTTTGAAGACCCACTCCTGTTGTAGATCGATAGCTTGAAGCTCAGTTGCCTCATCTCATTTTATGTCATTTTCGTACATTTTTGGGCTGAGAGGACTGTTCCATTGCATATGGAGCACTCATTTCATTCAGGAACACTTTTCTTTTCACTCGAAAAGGTTTTCGTTTTCCCAATATACGACCATTACAGTCAAATCCAGAGGTATAAAGTTTGAATACGCATTTTTTAAATTTTTTGTAGAGAAGTATTTTGGTTTTATTTCGGTTTTGTATTTTTTTTTTCTGGGTTGCTAATCTTTTAGATCTGTGTATTCTCTTTTCCCCACGCCCCGTGCGATCTCAGAAAATCAGAAACAGATAGGAAAAGGTGCATCTTCGGGGTAAGCTAACCGCGATCTAACCCTTGTTGTCATCGAGAAGCAAATTTCTTTTCTTGTGTGAATTTTTTTTTTTTTTAGCATGCTCTCCAAGGCCATCTTCCACAACAACAACAACAACACCCCCAATCCTCCTTCTGAACATTACAATATGTTTTGGTAGACCATTTGGTTAAAACTTGCCTTATTAAGTAAGAGGTCTTGAGTTCAAGTCTCTCTTTTGTTACTTTTTTGAAAAAGTTCATGCTAAAATTGTTAAGTGTATTTCACTTCAAGTATAAAAGTGAATCACTATAAGATGCTTTAATATTTTATTTTTGAGTTTTTTTTTTTTGCATGCAGTTTTTTTGTTATAAAGTAACTTCATTGTAAAAGTGATCCCCACTTCTCTTTATAAAATTGGGTCACTTCATAAAGCAACTTACACTATCATGTGGTCAATTGGTTACCGTTTATGCCTTTTTTTTAAATGGGATAACTCTCACATCAGAAGTTCGTTTTCAGTGCCGTTTTTTTTTAAACTGCATAGATTTTCGAGATCTTTCCATCCAGATCATCAATTTTAGTTTTTAAATCCACATTATCTGCATATTTAATATGGCTTCTATAAGTAATGTCTTGATTACCAACAACAACTACTTCCAATGGAAATCTCATATGGAAGATTTATTAAGAAGTAAAGGCCTATACTGGATTACCTTGGGAAAGGAAAAAGCACCCACTGATGATGAAAATAAAGCCAAATGGAATAATAGGAATGACGAAGCATGATGACTAATCAGAATGTCCATCTCTCCTGATTTAAGGTACCACCTTCAAGAAATTGATGACCCCGAAGAAGCTTGGGACAAGAATGAATCTTTGTTTGATAAACTCAATGTTATTCGAGCACAACAGTTAGAAAATTAAATACTGACCTTGAGTCCAAGTGATTTTTCTTGCCTTGGAGACTATCTATCTAAGTTTAAAACACTCAGAATTTTATGTGAAGAATGTAAGATGAAAATGGAGGAAGAGCGTTTCATCTATCTTATTCTTTCTAAGCTAGGTAGTGCATATTCTGTGTTTGTATATACCTTTTATGCCATGAGAGAGGCTCTAGGGAAAGCTTATGAAAAACCCACTCTTGAGTCCTTTTGTGCTTCTTTGATTAGAGAGGAAGATAAGCTTATACAACTTGGAGTGATCAACATTGCAGGTACCTCTAACAAAGCCTTAGTTGCCCAGCATAAAGATAAACCCAAGTATCCCAAGAAGAAACATACTCTCTACAACAACAAACAATATAAGGGTCCCAAACCTACTCAGACAACTTCAGCTCCTAATGGTGACAAAGGAGAAAAATATAAAAAATAAGAAGACTGATAGACATTGCAACTTTTGTGATAAAGATGGTCATGATGAGTCCAAATGTTTCAAGAAGATGGCATATTTAGAAGCAGTGATGAAGAAGCACAACATCAATATTGATTCTACTTCTTCTTCTTCTTCTCATGGACATCCACTTTCTACTTCTAGTTTCTCCTTCAACACAAATTATACTTCTTCTTCTGATGAGTGGCTTATTGATTCAGGAGCATATTATCACATGGCTAAGGATAAAGCCATATTTTCTACTCTAAATGAATGTAACACCAAGAAAATATTTGTTGGTGATGGTATATCTCTTAGTGTTGTAGGATTTGGAAAAGTTCAAGTAGATGATGGTCATTTCAATGATGTATTATGTGTTCCAAGTCTTTCTTGTAATCTTCTATCAGTATATCAAATCACTCATTCAGGTAAAGGTAAAACCGTAGAGTTTTCACCTCACCAAGTTGTAATCAAGGATCTAAAAGATCCTGAGTATGTTATTGCATCTGGAATTGTTGATGATATTACCAGGTTGTACAAGTTTGACAAATTTGGGCCATCCACTTTTTCATCATCTTTTGTTTCTCATAGCGATGACTTGAACAAACTTTGGCATGAGCATTTTGGTCATCTAAACTATCACTCATTGCAACAACTATGTAATCAATAGATGGTTACTGGTCTTCCTCTTTTTTCATGCAGAGATGGTGTTTGTGCCGGCTGTGTTCTTGGCAAACATCATCAGGACAGTTTTGACAAACGTGCCTCTTGGAACACCTCAGGCCCTTTACAGCTTGTTCACAGTGATTTGTGTGGTCCATTTTCTTATCCTTCTTTTTCTGGGTGCAATTATTTCTTAACTTTCATTGATGATTTTTCCAAACATACTTGGGTTTACTACTTAAAAATTAAGAGCAAAGTTTTTGACAAGTTTTTGGCCTACAAGGCCCTTGTAGAAAATCAATCTGGACATCAAATTCAAAAGTTAAGAACAGATAATGGAGGCGAATATGTGAAAAATAATTTTACAAGTTACTGCACTACACAGGGCATCCAAATGCAACCCACTATTCCATATACACCACAATAAAATGGTGTTGCTGAGAGAAAGAACCGCACATTAAAAGAAATGGCTAATTGTATGATCCAATCTAAGGGATTAAGTCTAAAGTATTGGGCAGAAGCAATCAACTGTGAAAATTACATAGTCAATCACACTCCCACAAAGGCTCTTAAAAATATAACATCGAAAGAAGATTGGACTAAAATTAAACTAGATGTAAGTCACTTCCATGTATTTGGAAGTATAGCATGGGCTCACATTCCTAATGAGAAAAGGAAAGAATTGTAGCCTAAAAGTGAGAAGTGTATATTTGTTGGTTATTATGAAGATGTTCAAAGGTTATAGACTTATTCAACCACATTGTAATGAAATTATTCTTAGAAGAGATGTTAAATTTCATGAAAATGACTTGGCTTGAGAGCCTAATTCAACGATTGCGCCTTCTTCGGCCTGCAAGCCATCTTCGACATTTGTGCCTTCTTCTGTTCCTATTATGGATTCTTCTTCAGATGATGATAGTGAGGATGAAAATCCACCTCCACCTGGTGACCTTCCTCTAGATGAGTCCTTTGAACCTGAACAAGCACCAGTTCCACCGCTTCCTGTATGGGTCCGTTCAACATGAGAAGCAATTGGTGGTCTTGTCGGTGATCCTTTAGATCAGCGTCACACATGTTCACAATTCCAGCGAGCCTCTTCTCTTTTGGCCCAAGTTTCAGAGACTCATGATCCAGAGACATTTTCAGAAGCTTCATGTCATCCATATTGGGATACAACAATGAATGAAGAGTATCATTCTTTAATGGAAAATGATACTTGGGATCTTATACCTCTTCCAAAAGGAATAAAACTTGTCATATGTAAATGGGTCTACAGAACTAAGTATGCATCATATGGAAGTGTTGACAGACACAAGGCTCGGTTAGTTGTCAAAGGATTCTCCCAAGTTGAAGGAATTTACTATAATGAAACCTTTTCCCCTGTAGCCAAAATGAATTCCATCCACCTTGTTCTTTCCCTTGCTGCCTCATATAAATGGGACGCCCATTAGATG
The DNA here is from genome assembly GCA_009831015.1 of Picea engelmannii. Taxonomy (NCBI): domain Eukaryota; kingdom Viridiplantae; phylum Streptophyta; class Pinopsida; order Pinales; family Pinaceae; genus Picea; species Picea engelmannii. The sequence continues at coordinate 33,902 of ML807776.1, forward strand.
GATGTTAAATCCACCTTCTTGCATGGCGATTTGAAATAATAAATCTACATGGAACAACCTTTTGGCTATGTCCAGAATGACGCTAGCCTTGTTTGTCGCCTTAAAAAATCTCTTTATGGTCTTAAGCAAGCTCCCCGAGCTTGGTATGACAAAATGGACAGCTTTCTTATTGACATTGGATTCTATAGATGCCATTCTGATCCTAATGTTTATACCAAGAAAGTAGGAATCCATCTCATAATCCTTGTCCTTTATGTTGATGACCTTATTCTTACTAGTAGTGACTCAAAACTTTTACACCATGTGAAAACTAGTCTTAAGAAGAAATTTGAAATGACAGACTTAGTTTTTTTGCACTATTTCCTTGGCCTTCAAGTTTTGCAAACCAATGAAGGAATTTTTCTTTCCCAGTCTAAGTATGATTGTGAACTTCTTCGTCACTTTCACATGGATGATTGTAAGCCAACCCCTTCTCCCTTCCAGTCTGGAGTCAAGCTTACTACCACCTGTACTTCTCCTGAAGTTGATGCCAGCCTGTACCATTAGTTAGTTGGTAGCCTCTTATACTTAACTCATACCGGTCCCGATCTTTCCTTTGTTGTTGGTCTTGTTGCTTGGTATATGAAAACACCCCATGAAATCCATTGGAAAGAAACTAAAAGGATACTTCGCTATGTCCATGGTACAGTTCAGTTTGGGATACATTACAGTTCAGGGGGGACTCCTTTATTGGTTGGTTTCACTGATTCATATTGGGCTGGCGACCCTAATGATCGAAAGTCTACCGTAGGTTATGTTTTCAGCCTTGGTTCAGGACCTGTCACTTGGGCCTGTAAGAAACAACAGGCTATTGCACTTTCTTCAGCAGAAGCAGAGTACCGAGCAACGGTAAATGCAAGTTAGGAAGCCTTGTGGCTTCGACATATCCTTTCAGAGTTTGGATTCGAGCAGTGGCATTTGACCAGCCTTTGGTGTGAAAATCAAAGTGCCATCAAGCTCGCCAAAGACCCAGTTCAACACCACCACAACAAGAACATCAAGCTACACATGAACTTCATCAGAAATCTCATACATGATCAAGTTATTGAAGTGTTCTTTTTCCCTACAGAAGATCAAGTTGCAGACATTTTCACAAAGTCTCTTACAGAAGCGAAGTTTTCCAAACTTCGCTCTATGTTAGGAGTTCAGGAAATTGTCATTAAGGGGGGATAGGCTGTAATGCCTCCTTCCTTCTCCTATTGTGTCAACATTGTAAATCCTTCAATCCTATCCCAAGTTGTTCTTAAGGGGGGATGTTAGGATATTTAGACACTTAGGAGTTAGGTAATATCTACTTGGTCTAATATGTCGTTAGGTAAAAGTGTGTTTCTTTAGTATGCATTAGTATGCATTTGTAGTTAGGAAATCTGATGGTCACGATATGTTCCCGACATAGAGTGATTTGACAATTCATACTCTCCTCGATCTTAACAAACATTGATATGTGGATTAACACCCGATTGGTCCATGATCTCTATTTAAAGAGCATGGAGGGTCATTTGTCGATGATCGAATGTGAGAAACTCTATTGTAAAATCTCTCTGTAATCTTTTTCTTTTGCATTAATAAACTTCTCCAGGTGGCCGCGTTGGTTAGGGCCATGGATGTTTCCCCGTAGGGGTTTTACCACGTGAAAACATCGGTGTGTTGATATTTGATCTGGTTATGTGATTGGTTACTAAAGATGTTTTTCCTCTGTTCAAATACTTGTGTTGTCGAACACAATGTATCATAATGAATGAATATAAAATATGTTCGTTTTCCCGGTTTGGATTTCCAGGGGAAAATTCTCTGTGTAATATTTGTATTTGTCATTGTATATTTTATGTTCTTTTACTGAAAAACTGTTTGCAGTAAATATTATACAAGGTTAAAATCTACATTTGGTATCAAAACTTTGTTGGCTTCAGGGGGATGCCTTTGTGGTCAAGGGTTTGTCTCGGGACTGTGATAAGCCTTGTTACAGTGGGAGATTTGTGGTATTGATTTTTAAAGTGAAAAGAAATGGAAAGCAATTCGAAGATGGAGATCGAGAAGTTTAATGGGAAACGTTTTGAGCTATGGAAGCTCAATATGGAATATCTGTTGGTGGAAAAAGATCAGTGGATCGCGGTAGATCTAGGTACTGCAGCTATAATAACTTCAACAAATGAATGGAAAAAGTTGGATCGGAAGGCAAAGATCACAATCCTACTGTGCCTCTCAGATTCAATATTATTGAATGTGTGAGAGGAAGCTACCGCCAAGGATTTATGGGAAAAGTTGGGGAAGTTGTATCAATCTAAGTCCCTAGTAAATAAACTATTCCTGAGAAAGAAGTTGTATAACCTAAGGATGAGATATGGAGACTTGGTGGCAGAGCATTTGAACACCTTCAATATTGTGGTAACTCAGTTAGTATATCTTGAGATTAAAATTTTAGATGAAGATAAATGTATCAGTTTACTGTGTTCTTTACTAGACTCTTGGGGTAGTCTGGTTGTGGCCATAGGTAATAATACAACTTCCTTGAAGTTTAATAAAGTGGTCTCATCCTTGTTGTCGAAGGAGATGAGACAAAATAATATGGAAGGACAGAGCACAGGCACATTATTTGCAAGAGTATGTTCCCAGGAAAGAAATAGATCTAAGTTCTGAAGTGGGAGATCTAAGTCTAAGGGTAGATATAAATATCCTGGAAAGTTTTTAAAGGTATGTTGGAGATGTGGAAAATAAGGGCACTACAAGAAGTAGTGTAGATCCAAAGTTGAGAAAAAGAAGGGATATGAAGAATCTCCTTCTACAGAAGAAAATACCTCCAAGGAAGAAGGAGGGGATGTGTACTTGGCTTCTTCAAGTACACATGCAGGTCATGAGACATGGTTTGTTGAATCTGGTGTATCCTTTCATCTGACTCCCCACAGGGAGTGGTTCTGCAAATGTGAAATGTATGATGGAGGTAATATTTTCTTAGGTGATTATTCGACAACCAGAATCATAGGACAAGGAAAAATCAAGTTGAGGATCATAGATGGAAGGATTAGAACATTGCCTGGTGTTCTGCACATCCTAGGATTTTCCAGAAATTTGAATTATGTAAGAAAAATGGACGATGCAAGGGTAAAAACAATATTTGAAAAGGAAACCTGCAGGATCGTTCGAGGATCAATGGTTTTGCTGAAGGGAGTTGGGTTTGGAACTCTGTATAATATGCCAGGAAGCACTATTAGTGATGGGTGTAATAGTTCCATTGTTCCTAATATTGGAGTCAAAGAAGAAAGAACTCCTACAGTATTTGGAGAAAATTTTACACTAGGGCATATCGGAGAGAATTGAATTTGACTACTACATGGTAAAGGTATGGTTGAAGGTATGTCTAACTACTCTCTGGATTTTGATTTCTGTGAACATTGTCTATATGGGAAGAAAAATTGGGTAAGATTCCCCTCTAGTGCGATGAGGACAGAGGAAATTTTAAAGCTAGTTCACAATGATGTTTATGGACCTATGTCTGTCCCATCATTGGGAAAATATGTGTACTATGGCTCATTTATAGATGAATTCTAGAGGAATACTTGGATATATTTCCTCGGGAAGAAATATGAAGTCTTTGACATGTTTAAAGAGTTTAAGGCTCTTGTTGAGAATCAAGAAAAGACAAGAATTAAGGTGTTGAGGATAGATAATGGTGGAGAGTTATGTGGGAATGAATTTGAATAATTCTGTAAGAAGTGCAGTATAGAAAGGTAGAAGACTAATTCATACACACCTCAACAGAATGGAGTTTCCGAAAGGATGAACAGGACGCTGATGGAAAAAGAAAGGTGCATGCTCAGTGGTGTCAGGTTAGGAAAATAATTATGGGCAGAGGCAGTGGGTACTGCATGTTATCTGGTCAACAGATCACCCTCATCAATGTTGGATGACAAGACTCCACAAGAGGTATGGACTGGTAAGGAAATTTCTCTGACACATCTCAAGGTATTTGGTTGTGATGCATATGTTCATGTTCGAAAGGAAAACATGAGTAAGCTAGATAAGAAGGCTGAAAAGTGTATCTTTATTGGATATAAATATGGTCTCAAAGGTTATAAGCTTGGCAACCCAGAAACTAAAAAGGTAGTGTATAGCCAAGATGTGGTATTTAGAGAAATGAAGTATGTTGTTAAATAGGAAGTCCTACCAAGTAAGGAAGAACTAGAGAAAATAGAGTTTGATTTAAAGGATGATGAATCAGAATCTATAGAAGAACATAAATCATAAGAAGAAGATCCTCATACTCTAGTATTGAGGAGATCAGTTTGAGAAAGAAGGCTATCAGAAAGGTATACTCCATTTGATTTCTGTTCAAATTTTTCTTTGCATATTATTGATGATGATCCTAGAAATGTCAGGAAGGCAGTGGATTCAGAGGATGAAAATCTTGGGAAAAGGGCCATGGACGGAGAAATGTCATCCTTGGATAAGAATCAGGCTTGGTACCTAGTGGAGTTTCAGACTAGAAGAAATCCCACTGGAAAAAAATGGGTATTTAAAAAGAATATGAATTTAGAAGGAAAAGTGGAGAAATACAAAGCTCTGTTAGTAGCAAAGGGTTATTCCCAGGTTGAGGGAATTGATGTTGGTGAGATTTTTTCTCCTATTGCCAAGTTAACCTCTATAACATTTTTGTTATCTATTGCTGCTGCATTTTATTTTGAAGTAGAACAGATGGATGTGAAGACATGATTCCTACATGGGGATATGGAAGAAGAAATATGTATGAAGCAACCATAAGGTTATGTTGTTAAGGGAAAGAAGGAGATGGTATGCAAGTTGAAAAAGTCCATGTATGGTTTAAAACAATCACCACAGATGTGGTATCAAAAAATTGATACTTATATGTTGGGACTTGGATTCACAAGAAGAAAAGAGGATCACAATGTGTATTTTAAATTAATTGGTGATCATTTATTTTATTTCGTCTTATATGTGGATGACATGTTGCTGATAGGAAACATGAAGGACATTATCCAGGCTGTGAAAACTCAGTTTTCCTCTAAATTTGACATGGAGGATCTTAGTGATTCAAATTTCATTTTGGGCATGGAAATTAAAAGAGATGTAAAAAGGAGGAAACTCTGGTTAAATCAAAGAAAATATGTCAAGAAAATATTGTAGAGGTTTAATATCGTGGAATGTAAAATGGTCAAGGTTCCTGTTCCTGTTGGTGTAAAGTTATCTGTGGATCAGTGTCCCAAGACACATGAAGAGGAGGAGGACATGTATCATGTTCCATATGTGAATGCAGTTGGAAGTTTGATGTATGAAATGGTCTGTACTAGATTGGACATTTCACATGCAGTGGGAGTTTTGAGAAGGTATATGTCAAAACCAGGGAAGGAGCATTGGACATCAGTAAAAAGGGTTTTTAGGTATTTGCGTGGAACTACTAGCTATAGATTGTGCTACGAAGGAAGATCGGGATTGGACAAAGTGGTGGATATACATGGATTTGTGGATACATACTAGGCTGGAGATATGTATCGTAGGATATCTACAAGTGGGTATATGTTTAACCTGTTTGGAGGAGCAATAAGTTGGATGAGAAAAAGACAAGCTCTAGTGGCACTTTCAACTATAGAATCTGAATACATGGCATCCACTCATGCAAGTAAGGAAGTAGTATGGTTACAAATATTGTGTTCAGGTATTGTGTTCATACAACAAGCTATAAGGATAGAGTATGATAGTCAAAGAACAATATTTCTAGCGAAGAATCCATCTTATCACTCAAAGACAAAGCATATTGATATTCAATATCACTTTGTGAGAGAAATGATTGAAGAAAAGAAAGTATCATTGATGAAGGTGGACAATTTGAACAATTTTGCAGAATCATTAACAAAATTCATGAGCACTAGGAATTTATTATGGTGTAGAGGATCCATGGGCATTGTTTCCCTGGATTGTTGACTATGTAACCCTGTAACCCCCTGAATGCAAAGAAAACAACAAAGTGGGAGAATGTTGGATATGTGTTATATTCTTTGCATGAGTAGTAGTGTTTGTGTTGCAACAGGTGCGCAGGGGGGAGAAACCTCCCATGAGTGGGTTCAGGGGTAGCACCCCCCCAAAAACAAATTGCCTTGGGAAACATGTCACATATTTAGTGGTTTATCGGCACATGGATTTTTTCCAATGGTTTTCTATTTTCAGTTAAGGAATTAGGGTTGTTGACTAATCCAAGTCATTGGGTTAGGGTTTTGGATCGTTGGATCCTATATCTATATTGTATTGTAACAATGTATCATAATGAATGAATATAAAATATGTTGGTTTTCCTGATTTGGGTTTCCAGGGGAAAAATCTCTATGTAATGTTTGTATTTTCCATTGTATATTTTCTATTCTTTTACTAAAAATTTGTTTGCAGTAAATGTTGTACAAGGTTAAAATCTATATTTGGTATCAGATTTTTGTTGGCTTCAGGGGGACGCCTTTGTGGTCAAGGGTTTTGCTCAGGACTTTGATAAGCCTTGTTATAGTGGGAGATATGTGGTATTGATTTTTCGGGTGAAAATAAATGGCAAGCAATTCGAAGATGGAGATTGAGAAGTTTAATGGGCAAAGTTTTGAGCTATGGAAGCTCAATATGGAAGATCTTTTGGTGGAAAAAGATTAGTGGATCGCGGTATATCTAGGTACTGCACCTACAGGAACTTCAACGGATGACTGGAAAACGTTGGATCGGAAGGCAAAGAGAACAATCCGACTGTGCCTCTCAGATTTAGTATTATTGAATGTGTCAGAGGAAGCTACAACCAAGGATTTATGGGAAAAGTTGGGGAAGTGAATCAGTCTAAGTCCCTAGTAAATAAAATATTCATGAGAAAGAAGCTATATAACCTGAGGATGAGAGATGGAGAATCGGTGGCAAAGCATTTGAACACCTTCAATACTGTGGTAAGTCAGTTTGTATCTCTGAAATTCAAATTTCAGATGAAGATAAATGTATTAGTTTACTATTTTCTTTACCATACTCCTAGGATAGTATGGTTGTGTCCATAGGTAGTAATACAACTTCCTTGAAGTTTGATGAAGTGGTCTTATCCTTGTTGTCAGAGGAGATGAGACAGAAGAATATGGAAGGACGGAGCACAGACGCATTATTTAAAAGAGGACGTTCCCAAGAAAGAAATAGATCTAAGTTCTCAAGTGGGAGATATAAGTCTAAGGGTATATATATATCTCCCAGAAATTTTGTAAAGGTATGTTGGAGATGTGGAAAATAAGGGCACTACAAGAAGTAGTGTAAATCCAAAGTTGAGAAAAAGAAGGGATATGAATAATCTCCTTCTATAGAAGAAAATACCTCCAAGGAAGAAGGAGGGGATGTGTACTTGGCTTCTTCAAGTACACATGTAGGTCATGAGGAATGGTTGGTTGAATCTGGTGCATCCTTTCATATGATTGCCCATAGAGAGTGGTTCTGCGAATATGAAAGGTATGATGGAGGTAATGTTTTCTTAGGTGATGATTCGACAACCAGAATCATAGGACGAGGAAAATTCAAGTTGAGGCTCATAGATGGAAGGATTAGAAAATTGTCTGGTGCTCTGCACATCCCAAGTTTGGCTAGAAATTTGATTTCTATAAGAAAAATAGACGATGCAGGGGTAAAGACAATATTTGGAATGGAAACCCGTAGGATGGTTTGAGGAGCAATGGTGTTGTTGAAGGGAGTTCGGTTTGGAACCCTATATAAGATGAAACGAAGCACCATTAGTGATGGGTGGAATAGTTCCATTGTTCCTGATATCGGAGTTCAATAAGAAAGAACTCCTACAGTCTCTGGAGAAAAGGTTATGCTGTGGCATAACCTTTGACATGTTGCTGATAGGAAACAATAAGTAGATTATCCAGGATGTGAAAACTCAATTGTCCTCTAAATTTGACATGAAGTATCTCAGTGCTTCAAATTTCATTTTGGGAATGGAAATTAAAAGAGATTGAAAAAGGAGGAAATTTTGGTTAAATCAAAGAAAATATGTTGAGAAAATATTGTAGAGGTTTAGTATGCAGGAATGTAAATCGGTCAAGGTTCCTATTCCTGTTGGTGTAAAGTTATATGTGGACCAGTTTCCAAATACACGTGAAGATGAGGAGGACATGTCTCATATTCCATATGCGAGTACAGTTGGAATTTTGATGTATGAAATGGTCTGTACTAGACCAGACATTGCACATGCAATGGGATTTTTGAGCAGGTATATGTCAAAACCAGGGAAGGAGCATTGGAGAGCAGTAAAAAGGGTTTTTAGGTATTTGCATGGCACTACTAGCTATGGATTGTGATACGAAGGAAGACCAATATTGGACAGAGTGGTGGATATACATGGCTTTGTGGATGCAGACTGGGCCAGAGATCTGGATCGTAAGAGATCTACAAGTGGGTATGTGTTTAACCTATTTGGAGGATAAATAATTTGGATGAGCAAAAGACAGGTTGTAGTGGCACTTTCAAATACAGAAGATGAATACATGGAATCCACTCATGCAAGTAAGGAAGAAGTATGGTTACAAATATTATGTTTAGGTATTGGGTTGGTACAACAAGCTATAAGGATAGAGTGTGATAGTCAGGGCACAATATTTCTGGCGAAGAACCTAACTTATCATTCAAACACAAAGAATATTGATATTCAATATCACTTTGTGAGAGACATGATTGAAGAAAATAAAGTATTTTTGATGAAGGTGGACACTTTGAATAATGTTGCAGACTCATTAACAAAATCTGTGAGCACTAAGATGTTCTCTTGGTGTAGAGGATCCATGGGCATTGTTGCCTTAGATTTTTTACTATGTAACCCTGTAACCCCCTGTATGCAAAGAAAAAAACAAGTGGGAGAATGTTGGGTATGTGTTATATTATTTGCACAAGTAGTAGTGTCTACGTTGCACCGCACGCACAGGGGAGAGATACCCCCCACGTAGGATTTCGGGGGTAGCGCCCCCGATTTTTTTTTGCCTCGGGAAACATGTCACATATTTAGGTGTTTTTTCGGCACATGGTTTTTTGCTGATGGTTTTCTATTTCCGGTTAAGGAATTAGGGTTTTTGACTAATCCAGGTCATTGGGTTAGGGTTTTGGATGTCTTTGGATCCTATATGTGTATTGTATTGTATCATAATGAATGAATATAGAATATGTTGGTTTTCCTGGTTTGGGTTTCCAGGGGAAAAATCTCTATGTAATGTTTGTATTTTCCATTGTATATTTTCTATTCTTTTATTGAAAATTTGTTTGCAGTAAATATTGTACAAGGTTAAAATATACATTTGGTATCAAAGTTGTGTTGGATTTAGGGGGATGCCTTTGTGGTCAAGGTTTTGTATCCAGATTGTGATAAGCCTTGTTACAGTGGGATATCTGTGTTATTGATTTTTCAGGTGAAAAGAAATGGAAAGCAATTCGAAGATGGAGATCAAGAAGTTTAATGGGAAAAGTTTTGAGATGTGGAAGCTCAAGATGGAATATCTATTGGTGGACATAGATCAATGGATCATGGTAGATCCAACTACTGCACCTATAGGAAATTAAACAAATGACTGGAAAAAGTTGGATCGGAAGGAATAGAGCACAATCTGACTATGCCTCTCAGATTCAGTATTACTAAATGTTTCAGACGAAGCTAAAACCAAGGATTTATGGTAAAAGTTGGGGAAGTTGTATCATTCTAAGTCCCTAGTAAATAAAATATTTCTGAGAAAGAAGTTGTATAACATGAGGATGAAATATGGAGACTCGGTAGCAGAGCATTTGAATGCCTTCAATACTGTGGTAAGTCAGTTAGTATCTGTTGAGATTAAAATTTCATATGAAGATACATGTATCAATTTACTGTGTTCTTTACCAAACTCCTGGGATAGTCTGGTTGTGGCCATATGTAGTAATACAACTTCCTTAAAGTTTGATGAAGTGGTCTCATCCTTGTTTTCAGAGGAGATGAGATAGAATAATATGGAAGGATAGAGCACAGATGCATTATTTGCAAGAGGACGTTCCCAGGAAAGAAATAGATCTAAGTTCTCAAGTGGGAGATATAAGTCTAAGGATAGATATAAATATCCTTGAAATTTTGTAAAGGTATGTTGGAGATGTGGAAAAGCAGGGCACTACAAGAGGCAGCATATATCCAAAGTTGAGAAAAAGAAGGGATCTGAATAATCTCCTTCTACAGAAGAAAATACCTCCAAGGAAGAATGAGGGGATGTGTACTTGGATTCTTCAAGTACACATGCAGATCATGAGGCATGCTTGGTTGAATCTGGCGCATCCTTTCATATGATTGCCCACAGGGAGTGGTTATGTGAATATGAAAGGTATGATGGAGGTAATGTTTTCTTAGGTGATGATTTGACAATCAGAATCATAGGACGAGGAAAATTCAAGTTGAGGCTCATAGATGGAAGGATGAGAACATTGCCCGGTGTTTTGTACATCCCAGGTCTGGCCAGAAATTTGATTTTTGTAAGAAAAATGGACGATGCAGGGGTAAAAAAAATATTTTAAAAGGAAACCTGCAGGATGGTTGAAGGAGCAATGGTGTTGTTGAAGGGAGTTCTGTTTGGAACTCTGTATAAGCTGCAAGGAAGCACTATTAGTGATGGGTGTAATAGTTCCATTGTTCCTGATATTGGAGTTGAAGAAGAAAGAAATCCTATAGTCTCTGGAGAAAAGGTTATGTTGTGGCATCAAAGGTTGGGGCATATCGGAGAGAAGTGTCTTTGAATACTACATGACAAAGGTATGGTTGAAGGTATGTCTAACTTCTCTCGAGATTTTGATTTCTGTGAACATTGTCTATTTGGGAAGTAGAATTAGGTAAGATTCCCCTCTGGTGCAACGAGGGCATAAGGAATTTTACAGCTAGTTCACAGTGATGTTTTTGGACCTGTGTCGGTCCCATCATTGGGAAAATATGTGTACTATGTTGCATTTATAGATGGAATATCGAGGAATACTTGGATATATTTCATTAGGAAGAAATATGAAGTCTTTGACAGGTTTAAAGAGTTTAAGGCTCTTATTGAGAATCAAATAGAGAAACAAATTAAGATGTTGAGGAAAGATGATGGTGGAGAGTTCTGCGAGAATGAATTTGAAGAATTTTGTAAGAAGTGTAGTATAGCAAGGAAGAAGACTACTACATACACACCTCAACATAATGGAGTTGTAGAAATGATGAACAGGACGCTGATGGAAAAAGCAAGGTGCATGCTCAGTGTTGTCGGGTTAGGGAAAGAATTCTGGGCAGGGGCAGTGGGTACTGCATGTTACCTGGTCAACAAATCACCCTCATCAGCATTAGATGACAAGACTCCAAAAGAGGTATGGGATGGTAAGGAACCTTCTCTAACACATCTCAATTCATTTGGTTGTGATGCATATGTTCATGTTCCAAAGGAAAACAAGAGTAAGCTAGATAAGAACGTTGAAAAGTGTATCTTTATTGGATATAAAGATGGTATGAAAGGTTATAATATTTGGAACCCATAAGCTAAGAAGGTAGTGTATAGACGAGATGTGGTATTTAGAGAAATGAGGGATGTTGTTAAACAGGAATTCCTACCAAGTAAGGAAGAACCAGAGAAAATAGAGTTTGATTTAAAGGATGATGAATCAGACTCTACAGAAGAACATGAATCAAAAGAAGAAGATCCTCATACTCCGGTATTGAGGAGATTAGTTCGAGAAAGAAGTATACTAGAAAGGTATACTCCATTTGATTTCCGTTCAAATTTTTCTTTGTTTATTACTGATGATGATCTTAGAACTCTCAAGAAGGCAGTGGATTCATAGGATGGAAATCTATGGAAAAGGGCCATGGATGAAGAAATGGCATCTTGGGATAAGAATGAGGCTTGGGATCTAGTGGAGTTTCTGACTAGAAGAAATCCCATTTGAAGAAAACAGGTATTTAAAAAGAATATGAATGCAGAAGGAAAAGTGGAGGAATGAAAAAATTGTTTAGTAGGAAAGGGTTATTCCCAGGTTGAGGGAACTGATTTTGGTGAGATTTTTTCGCATGTTGCCAAGTTAACTGTTGGCACAGGGGAAAACCCAGGGTTCAATGCTACAACAATGCACCAACAAAACCCTAACTATCGACCCTTTCGGCAACACCTGCGAAGAAGATGGAGTCTCACCCGAGGTAGAGGCAGGGGTGGTTGTAGGACTCAGATGTCTGCAACCTTATTTGGGACAGAGATATGTGATTCTAACACTTAACAGAGAACTCAACAGTTGACATTCATCACTATCCAGTCTCAGTTACAACACAGTTAAACCCTAATTACAGAGTATCACAATATTCATTCAGATATAAGGTATTTAAGCACTAAGCATGTGTACATAAGTCAGATCTAACATCCATCCATATTATTAAGCACTAATCATCAACATACCTATCTATCATTCAACTATATTAAATAACTAAGCAATTTTACACATCAATACATTGCACAAAGCATAGCAACACAACATATACATGGTTCAACCCCACCCTAGGGCTATGTCCACCAACTCTTCTCTTCTTTATTATCTCTGGTCAAGCTTCTTACAGGCACATAGCATCCAATTTCTACTCTGCATAAGACAAGAGATATTCATGCACTCCACCAGATCGTCCTTCTTCTAGCTAGGGTACAAAAACAAGCCTTCACATAGTCTCTTATAGTTACTTGCACTAGCCTTGCAATCCTCACACAGTATGCACAAAGCACTTACAACTCTTGATCACATAGATCCAACTCCAGCACTTAGCACATGGGCCTACTAGTTCTCTTTCGCTCTCTCTCTTACATTTCCTAGCCACTTATTTATACATTAAAAAATAGGCCTAAACATGGGTAAACCCATGGGCCGACATCCCATCCCCATTACATAATCCTGAATCCCAAAAAGGGCCCTAAAAGGGGCCAAGATCCCACGATCTATGCTTCGTCTTTCTCTCTGCCTTCAACAGCCTGTCGAAGTCCCAAAATAGGTCAAACATGACCAAGAATCCTCAAAAGTTGGTCAAGGGCCAATAGGCCCCCGAAACTCACTTGTGACTCATCTCGAGTCACTTTGATCTGACTAGTTCTGCTTCAAAATCCTTGAGCTTCTTCGACTTGTTGTTGTGCCACGACCTCCTGTTCAGAAAAATATTGGATGACTGCTTCATTGATAGGTCCCTCTAGGCGTTGTTCAACAACAGTGATGACTTGCTCCAGATCTGCTCCTCGGCCTTCCATCTCTGTGAATAGTTGGTAAGCCTCATCCTGTACAGGTTGGAGACTCTGAGTTACTTCCATAACTCTGCTCTAAATAGTGTGGACCTACTGCTGGGAAGTGCGCTACTCTTGGGATCACTTCATTCTTTCCACAGTTGACAGGGGCTTCAACTACGCCTATATTTTCTCTTCTTGTAGGTTCACTTCCTATAGCTATGAGTCTAGTTCCTTCAATTCTGGATTCTAAGTGAGTCTCTCATATGTCTAGGCAATGTGATCACTCAGTTGCTTGAATTCCATGGTAAGGGCTTTGATTCTTTCAATTGTGCTTCGAGTAGTTGCTTCTCTTTGATCCCTTAAATCCTACGGGGTGTCAGGTCCTTGCATACTTAATCATGTGATCCTATTGATCAACATCGGATCGAATGTGATACGGTGGTCTAGCCATAATTATCCTCCATGGTAAAATGAAAACAATAGCTTGAAACGGGAATTGACTTCCTGGTGCCTTCCAAAGTGTCGGGTTTTCATTACGTTTAATAGGGTGAACTACGCGAGGTTCATCGTCCATGGTTGGGGGATTATCTTTGAGTTATTCCCCTTCGTCCTGGTCAACTATTTATACGGGGTGAGCATACTATAGTTCTTTGCATATTCGAGGTTGAAGTCACTGAAATTCAACGTTGTGATCTTGTCCTACTACGCTCGAACTGCGTGTATCCCCTTCGGGAGGTACACAGTAACCATGGAGTACTCGAAATCTCTTGGCACACTATCTTTTCTCACCGCATCATCCCAAAGGTGGGATGTAATCGGGAAATATGGTCAGGATCAACTTCACATTTGTTAGGTCATCTCTGTGTTTGGTTTGATTTTCCGCTAATGGTCAGGATGGTCCGGCTCCACGAGCAGTCGACGAAGAGGCTTGCACTCCTCTCGTCGAGGATGCTTGTACACCCACATACATCACTCTTTCATACATGAATCTCTCAGTCATGAGGTCAATGAGTACTTCCTTCAAAGACTCTTCGAGTGCACTAAGTTCTTCATACATACATTCTCATGGTTGGATATCTCGGGTTCGAAGAGTAACTGGTCAATGCAATGGGATAGATGGAAATAACGCGATGATCAATGTGAAAAATAAACTATTCTATGGGCTTAGGTAGTCATGATTGGAAAACATGTTCTCATTGCATGGCACGACATGATAAATAGATAACTTGGCAATGAATCTCTTGCAACGGTTGAGAAGCCTTGATTAACTCAGTTATGTCCATTATGGCGTGGTCCCAATGGTCTGGTGGTGAAATTTATGAACATAAATGTCTTTCTACCCATTCAGGTTGTCGGTCTAACGGTTATACTGTTTCCAATGACTATAGTGCTTCATCGTGGAGAAGTGCCATGTGACGCAGTTCTGATATCTCGACGAAGTTCCAATTTTGCAAATTTTCCTTCTGTGAAGTTCCCTCTAGAACCTTCTATAACTTTTCTATCTTATCTCTCTTCTTACTTAGTTTTCTAGCCTTCTTTCGAGTGAGCTTCGTCTCATAATTCCTTTTTCCATTTTGATTCTTATCTTCTTTTGGCAAAGTAACTTCGCATTGTTGATATTCTTTCCTATAAATCAGGGGTAATACTTCATCTATATATGGAATAGGTACTTTAGTCTTTTTTAGGTCTTCTGGTGTTCTTCCTAATTCGACATTGAAGTCTTTAGTTGCTCAGTTCTCTTGTTCTTCAATCAAGTGTGCGATCCTCCTAGTCATGAAATCTTTAAACTCTTGCTTCTTTTGTTCTAGGACT
Source organism: Picea engelmannii (assembly GCA_009831015.1). NCBI lineage: Eukaryota > Viridiplantae > Streptophyta > Pinopsida > Pinales > Pinaceae > Picea > Picea engelmannii. The sequence goes on from ML807776.1 coordinate 48,991, forward strand.
TCTTCTTCTTTCCTTCTGGCTTGATCTCCTTCAATCCAAGGTTTTCCTAGTAACATAGCAAATGGAGTGTTGTTCTCAATAAATTTAACAAATTCAAATTCTTCCTATGTCGAAGTTCCATGAGCACTCATAGATATCTGGGTAAGTCTTCCACATAGGGTTATCATCTTTCCTCTGAATAATCTTATTCCTCCTAATGAAGGAATCATAACAGGCTCTCCTAAAAGTTCCCAAGTTCTTTCTGTCATGATATTTACCTGTGTTTCCTCATCCAGAACACAGTCAATGTCGAAGTCTCCTATTCTTTCTTCAATGCACTCTTTTTTTTTGAATATCTCTGATAAGATGATATGTCGGTGGTTATTCAGGGTTTCTTTCATCTGTAGAAACACTTTTTATGATTCTTTCTGGGGTTCTTCCATAATCTCAGTTGCTTGACCTTTCTCGTGGTCTTCTTGTCTCATATTCATCCTTTCAACCTTAGCAATCATTCTAGGGCAATCCAATACTTCATGGTCCATAGCTTTGCAACAAAGGCAACTAGGTCTTCTACCAGAGCATTCCTTAGCCAGATGTCTCGGTCTTTTGCAGCTGTAACAAAGGGTTAATCCTCTCTTTCTCTTAAATGATCCCCAGCCTTTCCTGTACTGCACACTAGGATCATGGTAGCTAACCTGCAAAAAAATCTTTCTAGGATCCTGCATCCATTTTTTAGTCAAAACATTCTCTCTATACATAGGTATAACATATCTTTCACTATTCTTATCAGATCCACTCATATTAAATCTTCTTTCTTCTATCAGTGTCCTAGTTTTCAAGCTAGGACAAATCTTATCAAACATACCTAGATCCATACTTTAGAAACAAAAATTTCTACTAATCTTATCTTTAGCAGAGCACAAAGCTTCCAGTTCTAAAACTTTTCATGATTCTTACCTCTATCAGAGCACAAAGCATTCATATCTTACCTCTTTTCTTTAGATATGACTTATTTTCTTAGCGCAGATCTTCACAGATCGAGTAGAATACTGCGCACTAGAGAAACAGATCTACACATAGAGCTTTCACAATTTTAGGTCATATCTTTGCACAAAGCTTCTTTTTCCTCAGTTCCCAGCAATCACAGTTTTACGTCCCAACAATGGAACCATTTGTTGGCACAGGAGCAGACCCAGGGTTCAACGCACCAACAAAACCCTAACTACCGGCCCTTTCAGAAACACCTGTGAAGCAGATGAAGTCTCACCTGAGGTTAGGGATGATTTTAAGGATGGAAATTTATTTTAAAATGTAGAAACCTTGGCGAATCTTACTAATCCTTCATATGCCAACTATAAATTTTTGGCGATATTTTTGTAAAAATATTCAAATTTCTAAGGATTTTATATAGTTTTTATAAAATTTTGATGATTTTTAAGGTAAATGAATTTGGGCGAATTATTTTTAAAATAGCGAATCTATTTTTTGCAAAAAAACATGGAAAATTAGCCCATGAGAGAAATTTAGCCCCTAAAATCATCGCTACCCGAGGTAGAGGCAGGGGTGGTTGCAGGACTCAAATGTCTGCAACCTTAGTTGGGACATAGATCTATGATTCTAACACTTAACAGAGCACTCAACAGTTAACATTCATCACTATTCAGTCTCAGTTACAATGCAGTTAAACCCTAATTACAAAGTATCACGGTATTCATTCAGATCTAAGGTATTTAAGCACTAAGCATGTGTACATAGTTCATATCTAACATCCATCCATATTATTAAGCACTAAGAATCAACAGACCTATCTATCATTCAACTATATTAAAGCAATAAGCAAGTAAACACATAAACACATCAATACATCACACAAATCATAGCAACACAACATATACGTGGTTCACCCCCAGCCTGGGGCTACGTCCACCAACTCTTCTCTTCTTTATTATCTTTGGTCAAGCTTCTTAAAGGCACATAGCATCCAAGTTCTACTCTACAGAAGATAGGATATCTACGCGCACTCCGCTAGATCCTCCTTCTTCTATCTAGGGTACAACACCAAGCCTTCACACAGTCTCTTACAGTTACTTGCACTAGCCTTGCAAGCCTCACACAATATGCACAAAGCACTTACAACTCTTGATCACATAGATCCAACTCTATCACTTAGCACAAGGGTCTACTAGGTCTCTTTTGGTCTCTCTCTTACATTGCCTAGCCACTTATTTATACATTACAAAATAGGGCTAAACATGGGTAAACCCATGGGCCGACATCCCATATTATTGGCACAGGAGCAGACCCAGGGTTCAACACTCAAGAGCGCACCAACAAAACCCTAAGTACAGGCCCTTTCAACAACACCTGCGAAGCAGATGATGTCTCACTCGAGGTAGAGGCAGGGGTGGTTTCAGGACTCAAGTGTCTGAAACCTTAGCTGGGACACCGATCTATGATTACATCTATTACAAGGCACTTAGCATAGATCATTCATCTATATTTAACCCTTATGGTACTTCGCAGATAGCATATAACATCAGAGTGAATACTTAGATTAAATATGATTCAGTACTTAGCCACAAACACAGATTAGATTCAACAACTCAAGCACTAAACATCTTATATATCAAATCTAGCATTCATTCTTTTATCATAAGCACAGAGCATAACTAGATCTACTTAATCACAACAAGCACTGAGCCAAAAGGAAACAACACTTAGGTCAAAGCACAAAGCACATTACATAGAGTTACCGTGGTTCACCCCCACCCTGGGGCTACGTCCACAAAGTCTTCTTCTTTATATTATCTCGGTCAAGCAGTTACAAAACAGAGCTTCAATGACCCTTACTTTGCACAGGACATAAGATTTGCGCAGCTCGCTAGATCCTTCTTCCTTGCGCTCAACACAAAACCACAACAACTTGCACTTAGCATTCTGATCTCCTTACAATCATGCACAGAGAACTTATGATACACATCTAGCCACACAAGTCCAACTACTAGCATTAAGCCTTTAGCTATACATTTGCACTAAGATGCCCCCCCTACTTACATTTCCTAAGTATCTATTTATAGATTACAAAATGGGCCTAAACGTGGGTAAACCCATGGGCCGATATCCCTTTCCCTTTACATCAACCACAAAACCCTAAAAGGTACCCAAAAATAGGCCTTTCTTGCTTCACGTTGCGCTCCGTCTTTGGAATGTTGTCGCAGTCCCAAAATGGTCAAATATGACCAAGTATCCTTCAAAACTTGGTCAAGGGACAACAGGCCCCCAACACTCACCTGTGACTCATCCCGAGTCACTCAGGTCTGTTCAATTCTAACTCGAATTCCTTGAGCTTGGCTCAAGCTGCTTCAACCTGCTGCAGTGAGATAGCCTCTTGCTCTGTAAGTTCCTGGATCACTATGTCATTGAGCGGTCCTTCCAGGCATTGTTCTACAATGATGACAAACTGTTCGAGTTCAACCTCCTGGTTTTCAAGTTTAGCGAACAGTTGGTATGCCTTTTCTTGGATTGGCTGAAGCCGTTGGGAGACTTCCATCACTTTACTTTGCAGTGCATGTACCTGTTGTTGGGCTATGCATTGTTTTGTGAACCTCTTCATTCTTTCGACCGGGGTCAAAGTCTTTATATGTGCCTATAGCATGTCTGCATGTTACTTGGCTTCTTGGAGTTGTGCCTCCAATTTATGCAATTCTGGAGTCTCTGCGAGGGTTTCATAAGTCTAGGTGCTTCTAGTGATCAGTTGTTTTCATTCCAAGGCAAAGGTTTTTAACTGACCAACTGTGCTTCGAGCAGTGGCCTCTCTTAGATCTCCAATTTTCTGAGGGGTCTCGGGCATGATGCGAAGCTCCAGATCCATGATGCACTGTTGGAGTTGTTGGATTACTTCTTCTAGTTGGGTCACTTTCTATGGAAGATGGTCTTCCATCTTCACCTCTATGACTGTCACAGAGTGCAGTGCTTTATGAATCCTTTCTTGGACTCCAAGTTGCTCTGCTAGAAACTGTTCCTTTTCCTCATCCCACATCACTTTCAGGGAAATATTTTCCCGTTATGCCTCCTTCTGTTGTTCTAGAAGTGTTGTATGTGCTTGCATCAAAGCCTAGGTGGCTTGCGCTGTGTCTTCTTGAGCTCGTCGAAGGTGCGCTTTGACTTGATCAACGATCTGGTGTAACTGTGTGGGCTCATTGCCTGTTCCTGATGTTTTGCTTATCACAGGTGCTGTAGACACTGCTTGGCTGGACTAGAGTGCCTACTACACTTTTTTGAGTTCCCCTTTGATTCGGTTGAAGAGCTCCTCCTACTTTGCTTCTTTCTTTTCTTCAATCTTGAGTGAAATGTCGTTCAACGCGACAATTAAGAAGTTAAAGTCATCTGGGGTAAGGGTAGTTTTAAGTGTGGCCTGGGTAGCCTTAGATTTCTTTCAGGAGGAGGGTTTTGGTGGTGTCATATTTATTTTCATGGAGGGATCCTCCTCCTCTCTTGGTGGATTCACTTCACCTCTGTTTTTCTCCACTTTTGTATCGCCTAGCTCATCATCATCACCTCCCTGCATAGGTGAGATTGAAGCAGTCTTCACGGATGTGATAGGGATATCTTCAACTTTTTCATCCTTCTTAGTCCTACTTGGCCCAGGTGCATCTGGCATAGCTTCAAGGCTTTCCTCGTCAGACATATCTATGGGGTCTGCTGCAACAAGTAGGTCTACTGACCATTCCTTGGTGATCTCCTCCAAGTCGTCCTCTGTCAGTTTGTAGTAGGATTGGAGTTGTTTTTTATGTTCATCATCGTGTGCTGTAATGTAGATGAAGTGGAGATCCATGCTAAACTTCATCAAAGGTCTAAACCTATGAAGTGCGTTCAAGGTGATTCACGGTGTAGACTGAATTGCAGTTTTCAGTTGGTTTAAGTAGGTGTGGAAGACAGTGTTAGACTGCCACTACTTGTTCATGTCACTGGAGTACCATAGAGTACGGAACTTCATAGATAGTGGTTCGAAAGGTTCGATCTCTAGGAAAGTGGCTCCCTTTGGCAGTTCCCAAGCGATGAAAGCTATGAGTATGAGTATCCAACTAAAGTGGAACTCATACCCTTGGTCTTGTGCTCCTCTGCAATCCATTTCTAACTGGTTGATGAGATACTTCACCCAATTCATTTGTAGTCCCTTGGTGCACTTCCCTGTGAGGTCAACTACGAAGCCAATCACCTGTGTTGGTCTGTTCTTATGAAATAATTTTCTCGCGATCAACTGACATGCAAGGCGCACTGCGCTGATCTGGATGGAGGCTACCTTGTAGCCTCATGTGCCCTTCTCTACATCGCCATAATTTTCCTTTATCCACTGTGCTATTGCTTGGTTAGAGGTCTTGTCTGGGTAAAATTCATGTGGGTCAAGGCCTTGCATGCTGAGTCCTGTGATCCAATTGTTTAGAGTTGGATCCATAGTAATGTTGCAGTCCAACCATAAATATCCGTCGTGATGGAAAGACTGCAGCAACCTGATGCATGCATTGACTTCCTAGTGTCTGTCGAAGTGAGGGATCTTCATTACATTGAGAAGTGTGGACTGCACGTGGTTCTGGGTCTAGGACTATGGGACAATCTTAGGATTATGGCCTTTGGTCTTAGTTAAGTATTTATGCGGAACCAACATGCTGTAGGTTTTGTGATCTCCAAGGTTAAGATCACTAAATTTAAGTGTTGCGAGCTTATCCTAGTCAGCACGTATTGCGCGCACTCCTTTTGGAGGATACATAGTGATCAAGTTGTACTCAAAGTCTCTGGGTACACTGTCATGGTTAATCTTGCCACTCAAAGGTGGGATGTAAACTAGAAAAATGCACGGGATCAACTTGGCATTTGCAATATCATCTCTGTGCTTTGTTCTTGTCTCGATCGTGGTTCTGGAAGGTCATGTGTCGCAAGCAGTGGAGGGAGAAGCTTGGACTCATCCTGACGACGATGCTTGCAAACTTGCATACATCCTTCTCTCTGGCATGACTCTCTCAGCCATTAGGTCAGTAAAAAAAATTTCAACTACTTTCTCAACAACGCTGAGCTCATCCGACATACAAGCTTGGGTCCACTAGCTCAGGTGTGAAAATGATGTCTGAGATTACGATGAACAGTAAGGCAACAATGCAATGATCACAGGGTGAAGTAATCTCAAGGTTTGAGCTCAAATTCTCACTTAGAAAAAAGTATTCTAGGTGTGTGGCGTGACAGACTAAGTAGGGAAAATTAGTAATGGTCTGCTTCCAACGGATATGGGGCATGCATTAACTCTATTCTATCCATTCTGGTGCTGTTCAATGGTCTAGTGGGAACCCATAATTGATTTTCGACCCGTTTGGGGTGGAAGTCGAATGGGTATATTGGTCCAACGACTATATTACTACGCCATGGTGAGGTGCCAGATGTTGCTGTTCTGATATCTCGACGAAGCTCAATTCTTGTGATGTTTCCTTCTGCGAGGTTCCTTCTGGAGTCGTCTGTAGATTTCTGATTTTGGCTCTCTTCTTACTTATCTTTCTAGCCTTTTCCCCAGTGAGCTTAGTCTCGGTCACCCTCTTTCCATTCTGAATCTTATCTTCTCTTGACATAGTCACTTTGCACTGCCTAGGATCTTTCCTTAGATCCAAGGGTGATACTCCTTCATCATATGGGTTAGATATTTCGGTCTTTTGTGGTTCCTCTAATGCTCTTATAGCTTAGACATCCAGGTTCCTAGTGTTTAACATCGGAGATCTGTTCTCTTGTTCCTCCATCAAGTAGGAAATCTTTCTAGTCATAAATTCCATGAGTTCTTGCTTCTTCTGTTCTAGGGCTTCCTTTTCTTCTTTCCTCTGGATCTGGTCTTTTTCAATCCAGATCTTTCCTAGAAAATATGGAAATGGGGAACGGTCCTCAATAAATCTAATAACTTCAAACTCTTCCTCTGTCGAATTTCCATGGGTATTCATAGCTATTTGGTTATTTCTGCCACATAGGGTTACCATTTTTCCTTTAAATAATCCGATAGTTCCTAGTGAAGGAACCAAAGCAAGCCTTCCTAGGGTTTCCCAAGTTCTTTCTGTCATAATATTCATCGGTGTTCCCTCATCCAGGGCACAGTCAATGTCGAAGTCTCCTATTCTTACTTCAATTTTCTTCTGTTCTTCAAAGATTTCTGACAAACTAACATCCTTATGATCATCTAAGGTTTATTTTATTTTCAGTAACATGATCTCTAATTCTTTCTGGGGTTCTTCCATAATTTTAGTCTCTTGATCTCCTTCAAAGTTTTCTTGTTCCATATTCAGTTTTTCAAGTCTAGAAATCATTCTAGGGCAATCCAATACTTCATGGTCCATAGCTTTACAACAGAGGCATCTAGGGTTTCTCCCAGGGAATTCCTTAGCAAGATGGCCTGGTCTTCTGAAACTTTAACAAAAAGTTAATCCTCTCTTTCTCTTCAATGATCCCCAACTCTTCTTGTACTACACGCTAGGATCATAATGGCTGGCCTGCAATTTTTTTTTTCTAGGATCCTGCATCCACTTGTTAGTCCAGACATTCTTTCTATGCATCAGTATAACATATCTATCATTATACTTATCATATCTATTCATATCAAACTTTCTTTCATCTATTAATGCCCTAGTTTTTAAGCTAGGAAAAAATCTATCAAACATACCTAGATCCATGTTCTAGAAAAAAATAAAAATTCGCTTATCTACAGAGCACAAAAGCTTCCAAATATAAGAACTTTTGACAATTCTTACCTTTATTAGAGCACAAAGCTTACATATATTACCTCTTTTCTGCATACGTGACTTCTTTCTTTCAGAAATTTCCACTTTTACTTTTCTTAGAGCACAGAGCGTTCAGATATCACTTCTTTTCTTCAGATATGATCTTCCTTTCTTCATATCTGACCTTATTCCTGGTACAAAGATGCACAGGTTGAGTAAAACGATGCGCACTAGGGAAACATATCTACGCACAGATCTTTCTTTTGCACAACGTTTATTTTTCCTCAATTCCCAGCAATCATAGTTTTAGGTCCCGGAAACAGAACCATTTGTTGGAACAGGGGCAGACCCTAGGTTCAATGCTCAAGAGCGCACCAACAAAACCCTAACTACCAGCCCTTTCGGAAACACCTGCGAAGAATATGAAGTCTCACCCGAGGTAGAGGCAGGCATGGTTTCAGGACTCAAGTGTATGAAACCTTAGCTGGGACATCGATCTGTGATTATATCTATTACAAGGCACTTAGCATAGATCATTCATCTATATTTAACCCTTATGGTACTTCGTAGATAACACAGAACATCACAGTGAATACTTAGACTAAACATGATTTAGTACTTAGCCACAAACACAGATTAGATTCAAAAGATCAAGCACTAAACATATTATATATCAGATCTAGCATTCATTCTTTTATCATAAGCACGAAGCATAACTAGATCTACTTAATCACAAAAAACACTTAGCCAAAAGGAAACAACACTTAGGTCAAAGAATATAGCACATTACACAGAGTTACCTTGGTTCACCCCCACCCTGGGGCTACATCCACAAAGTCTTCTTCTTTATATTATCTTGGTCAAGCAGTTACAACACGAAGCTTCAATGACCCTTACTTCTCACAGGACAGAATATCTGCGTAGCTCGCTAGATCCTTCTTCCTTGCGCTCAGCACAAAACCACAACAACTTGCACTTAGCATTCTGATCTCCTTACAATCATGCACAGAGCACTTGCGATACACATCCGACCACACATGTTAGGGTCCTAACCCGCACATAGGTAGAGCAATATATTCAGATGTAATAAAGGTCAATATTAATAAGGCCTTTCAATAAAATAGAATAAGGCGGATGTAAGAAGACCTAATAGAAGCTTCCGCTTCTAGAAGGATATTCCTCTAGATGCTTCTCTTGATAGACATATTTAGTATAAATAAGGGTCGAGGGTATGAAAACCCTAGCTTGAATATTATTGTAACAGAGTGCTGCTCGACTGGAGGTTGCCCCCTCGAAGAGGCCCGTGAACATTTCTTTCTGAATCAAAGTGTTATTTTTGTTGTTGTTCTTATATCATTTATGTGTTATTGTGGAGATTATGCTAGTTATATTACTGTTATTTTGCCATTTCTAGCATTTTATTTTTGTTCTACATACTTTTTATATCTGGTATATTACAAGTGGTATTAGAGCACTTTCCTTGGCAGAAATTGTGGGAATTTTTTTCCAGGGTAGAGATGTATTCCAGCGTCTTTAAGCCACATAGATCTGTCATTACGCGCATAAACCCTTGGTTGAGGGATTCATACATGCAGGAAATACAAGTGGTTCTTAAGTGCACATATGTTGTCCACCCTTGTAACCCTTGTTGGTACCCATTCGAGTGGTAGTGCATTAGACAACACCTATGTATGGATCGACCTATATTTCTTGAATCCCTCTTTAGATAAACCGATGGGCCGCCTGACTGCTATAGTTCCATTGAGAACAACACTAAGGAAGATACTCTCTAGTACCTAGGTAGTTGGGTAGTATGGCTAAGGGTACGGTCTATCCTCCTTAGTTAGTGCCCTGAGATATTGGGCTGAGTACTATTGTTGGACCCCACACGTATATCAAAGATCTATAGCACAGGGCAAACCCTTGTCTGTAGAACCCTTGAATACCTAACCCTTGGGGGACAGAAACATAAACAAAGTAAAACAGACAAGATTTGTTGCCACACAACTATGTTCGGGTTTCCAAATCACTACACTTTTCTTACTGGTTAAGCATTTGGGGATTTCATCGTTGCAGTATTCTTCATACCAGAGTATAACTCCGCAGGTGTAAAAAAAAAAAAAAAGTTTGAAATTTTTTTTACCATTATTTGAGACCTATTCCATTGGATTCATCTCTTTGCCCTTATCAAATTCATCCATATCATTTTTCGGAAAAATTTTTTACCCCGCCCACCCCTTTTCAGTTCACCCATCCTCATGGTCCATACCCGTAGCCAAGACCTGGAAGCTTGCTTCAACACCTTGCAATCTGGTCTCCTCGAGACCCAAAAAGAAGTGAAACAACTGAGTGCCAATGTTACCTCCATCGATACATCCATCAATACAACCATAAATACAACCATGCAGTCCTCAATGGAGAAAGTCAAACAAGAACTGACCACCTAGCTTGAATCTGTCTTTGCATCACTCTACACCAAACTGAAGATCCCTACAGATGACCCTTTTTCTGATGCACCTCCAAAGACTAAAGGTGAACATTCCTCCCATTCCCATACCTTTTAGCACCATCACTTTCAACATGACCTATGCCTTCCACGGGTGCATGTGACCAAATTTGATGGCTCGGACCCCACTGGTTGGGTAACCCAAATGGAACATTATTTCTCTTTATACGAAATTATAGATGACTTGGCCAAACTCTGGTATGGTGTTGTCCATCTAGATCAAGAACGTTGGCAATGGTGGCAATGGAGAAAAACTTCCCGTCAAGGGTATATTGCTTGGACCCAATTTGTGACTGAGCTTTATGAACGCTTTGACACTGACACCAACCATTTGGTCTGTTTGACAAAGTTGAAACAATCAGGAACAATAGAGACTTCATAGCTTCCTTTGAGTGCCTGGCTTTTCGAACAGAGGGCATGACTAATTCTTTCTTTCGAGAGTGTTTTATCAGTGGCGTCAAGGATGAGATTCGGGCCCATGTCCTCATGGCTCAAACTTCGAGTTGGGTGGAGGCTACTAAAAAAGCTAAAGAAGCACAACAGGTTGTATCCTTTCAAAACCGTAAACCCTCCTTTATCCCTCGCCCTAAACCCGTAAATCCCACTACTCCCTCCACCCCATTATAGATCCAAAAATTGACTAGGGCTGAAATGGATGAATGCCATCTCAAAGGACTTTGTTATAATTTTGATGAAAAATATTTCCCGGGCCACAAGTGTAAGGAACAAAATCTTTTTATGGCCATATCTGAGGATATTTCAGAAGATGATGTTGAAACTGCCCTTGTGTCTGAGTCACCTGAAATCACTGACATAACCCCTCCCTCAAACCCTCCCGAAGTGGAACCGATCATTTCCCTCAATGCTCTCACTAGATTCTCCGCCCCCCAAACCCTCAAGTTAATCGGTTACATCAAGCATTGGAAGGTCATCATTCTGGTTGATAGTGGAAGCACCCATAATTTTATTCATCGCCGCATTGCCTAAGAAACTCATTGCTGCATACATGCCGTCAACAATTTCCAAATCATGATTTCCAATGGTGGTTCCATGAAATGTGGAGGGCGTTGTGAAAATGTGTGTCTCCAAATCGGTGACTACCACCTAAAATCCCATATGTTTTCTATCGACATGGGTGGTTGTGACATTGTGTTGGGTACAGATTGGCTAAGGACTTTGGGTCCCATTCTCATGGATTTTAAGGAATTAACCATGCAATTCGACTAGGAAGGCCACCAATATAAATTCCAATGCATCATTGTTGGTTCACCTGAGGTCATTAGTTCCCATTGCATGGAAAAGCTACTCAAAAAAGGTCATTCTAGTGTCATTGCCCAACTCCATGACATACAAGAAACAGAGACACCCCCGGTGCCGCAAGACCTCCAAGCCCTCCTTTCTAAACATCAAATGGTATTTTCCACTCCCCAAGGAATCCCTCCTTCCTGCGGTGTTCATGATCATTCCATTCCCCTTGTACTCGGAAGCCTTCCTCCCAATATCCATCTGTATCGCCACCCCTTTTCACAAAAAAATGAAATTGAGAAAATGGTCCAGGAACTCCTTAATGCAGGTGTTATCCACCCTAGTATGAGCCCTTACTCTTCTCCTATAGTCATGGTCCTGAAGAAATAAGGTTCTTGGAGAATGTGTCCTGACTTCCATGCCCTCAAAAAACTGACCATTAAAGACAAATTTCCCATTCTTGTCATTGATGACCTCCTAGATGAATTGAGTGGTGCCCAATTATTTACTAAACTTGATCTTCGCTCAGGCTATCACCAGATACGTATGAAAAAGGCAGACCTTCCCAAGACAACCTTTTGAACTCATGAGGGCCACTATGAGTTTTTGGTCATGCCCTTTGGCTTGTGTAATGCCCCCTCCACCTTACAAAGCCTCATGAATCATGTCTTCTATCCCTTTCTCTTTCATTTTGTCTTAGTTTTCTTTGATGATATCCTCATCTATAACAAAACCTAGACAGACCATCTTACTCATGTGGATCGAGTTCTTCATATACTTTCTTAGCACCAAATTTTCCTGAAACAGTCTAAATGTGATTTTGGTGCCTCAAAAGTAGAATACTTGGGTCATCTGGTTGGCAAGGATGGTGTCAGGGTGGATCTGAAAAAGAATGAAGCTATGCAATACTGGCCGCACCCAAAGACTCTCAAAAGATTACGTGGATTTCTGGGCTTAACAGGGTATTATCGCAAGTTTGTTAAGAATTATGGAAAGGTTGAAGAACCTCTCACTGCTCTCCCAAAAAATAACTCTTTCACTTGGACTCCATCCATTGCTCAAGCTTTCCAAACCTTGAAGATGGCCATGTGCACCACTTCGGTTCTGGCCCTTCCTGATTTCACAAAGACCTTTGTGTTGGAATGTGATGCCTCAGGGAAAGGAATTGGTGTTGTCCTTATGCAAGAGGGTCGACCTTTGGACTTCACTAGCAAGCAACTATCTGAAAGGAATCTGGGCAAACCTATCTATGAAAAGGAAATGTTGGCTATTTTGCATGCCATTGATCTGTGGCGCCCTTATCTCTTGGGGAAATGTTTCCAAATTAAGACAGACCATCAAAGCCTCAAGTACTTTATGGAACAATTCATTTCCTCCTCGGAGAAACAAAAATGGGTGACTAAGCTCTTTGGATATGATTATGAGATCATTTACAAGAAAGGAAAAGACAATGTGGTGGCGGATGCACTGTCTCAAAAATATGAAGAAGAAGGATCCCTTTTTTCTATTTCCTTCATTGTACCAGATTGGCTCCAAGCTGTTCGCCAGGAATGGCTACAAGATCCCAAAATTTTGCATCCGATCCAGCAATTGAAGACCAATGCTCCATCTCCCCCAGGGTACTCTTGGCTCCAAGATGAGCTTCGATACAAAGGCCATTTGTATTTAAGTAAACAATCAAAGATTAAATCCAAGGTACTTTCTGAGCTTCATGCTACACCCACAATGGGGCACTCCGGGTTCACCAAAACCTATGACAGGGTCAAACGTTCTTTTTTCTGGGATGGTATGAAATAGGACATCTGTAATTTTGTCGTTGAATGTGATGTGTGTCAACACAACAAGGGGGAAACAGTCAAATCTCTGGGCACACTACAACCGCTTCCGATTCCACCTGCTATTTGGAAGGATATCTCTATGGACTTTATTACCGACTTACCCAAATCAGGAAATAAATCAGTCATAATGGTGTTTGTGGATCGCCTTGCCAAGTATGCTCATTGTTTTGCTCTTCAACACCCATTTACTGCATCCACGATGGCTCAAATTTTCATGGACCAGGTCTTCAAGCTTCATGGCATGCCGCACTCTATTGTTTTTTATCATGACCTGACTTTCATGAGCAATTTTTGGCAAGAACTGTTCAAGCTACAGGGCACCCAATTGCATCTCAGCACAACTTATCATCCCCAGACTGATGGTCAAACGAAAGTTGTCAAAAAGTGTTTGGAAACATATCTGAGGTGTTTTTCCTCTGAAAAGAAAAATCAGTGGGCTCAATGGTTACCCCTAGCTGAATGGTGGTACAACACTTCCTACCATACAACTACACACATGACTCCTTTTGAAGTGGTATATAGACATAAGCCACCTTCAGTTCTCTCATACTTACCAGGTACCTCAAAGGTCCAGGCGGTTGACCAAACACTTATAGTTCGAGAGGATATTCTTCATACCCTCAAAGAGAACTTGGTCATGGAAAAAAATCACATGAAGCAATAAGCAGATCAAGGTCGCTCTGAACGTCAATTTGCAGAAGGGGATCAGGTGTTTCTGTGACTGCAACCATACAAGCAAACTTCCCTCAAGGCCGAGCATTGTCAAAAGATAGAACCCAAATTTTATGGTCCTTATACAGTTCTCAAGCGTGTGGGACAAGTCGCCTATCAGTTAGCTCTGCCCAGTCATTCGAAGCTACATCCTATTTTTCATGTTTCATGCTTAAAGAAGGTGATTGGAACTAGGTGCCAAATTCAAACCAACCTTCCTAAGTTAGATGAACAAGGATCCATTTGGCTACAACCAGAAGCAGTTTTGGACCAGCGTGAGCATCGCCTGCATCAGAGAACCATCAAGGAAGTGCTAGTCTAGTGGAAAGATACAACTCTAGTAGATGCCACTTGGGAACCAACTACCATTCTGCAGTAGTTTCCACATCTCAAGCCTTGAGGACAAGGATGTTTATAAGGGGGCAGACATGTTAGGGTCTTAGCCCACACATAGGTAGAGAAATATATTCATATGTAATAAAGGTCAATATTAATAAGGCCTTTCAACAAAATAAAATAAGGTGGATGTAAGAAGACCTAATAGAAGCTTCTGCTTCTAGAAGTATCTTCTTCTAGATGCTTCTCTTGATAGACATATTTAGTATAAATAAGGGTCGAGGGTATGAAAACCCTAGCTTGGAGATTATTGTAACATAGCACTGCTCGAATGGAGGTTGCCCCCTCGAAGAGGCCCATGAACATTGCTTTATGAATCAAAGTGTTATTTCTGTTGTTGTTCTTATATCATTTCTGTGTTATTGTGGAGATTATGCTGGTTATATTACTATTATTCTACCATTTCTAGCATTTTATTTCTGTTCTGCATACTTTTTATATCTGCTATATTACAACACAAGTCTAGCTACTAGCACTAAGCCTTTAGCTATACATTTGCACTAAGTTGTCCCCCCTACTTACATTGCCTAAGTATCCATTTATAGATTACAAAATGGGCCTAAATGTGGGTAAACCCATGGGCCGACATCCCTTTCCCTTTACATCAACCCAAAACCCCTAAAAGGTACCCAAAAATAGGTCTTGCTTTCTTTGCGTTGCGCTCCGTCTTTGCCAAACTGTCGCAGTCCCAAAATGGTCAAATATGACCAAGTATCCTTCAAAAATTGGTCAAGGGCCAACACATACCCATTACATAATCCTGAATCCCAAAAAGGGACCTAAAAGGGGTCAAGATCCTGCGATCTCTGCTTCATCTTGCGCTCCTCCTTCGACATCCCGTCGAAGTCCCAAAATAGTTCAAACATGACCAAGAATCCTCAAAACTTGGTCAAGGGCCAACATTAACCTCTATAATATTTTTGTTATCTGTTGCTACTGCATTTAATTTTGAAGTAGAACTGGTGGATGTGAAGACAACTTTCTTACATGGGGATCTAGAAGAAGAAATCTATATGAAGCAATCATAAGGTTATGTTGTTAAGGGAAATAAGGAGATGGTATGCAAGATAAAAAAGTCCCTGTATGGTTTAAAACAATCACCAAGGATGTGGTATAAAAAATTTGATACTTATATGCTAGGACTTGGCTTCACAAAAGCAAAGAGGATCACAGTGTGTATTTTAAATTAATTTGTGATCATTTGATTTATTTGGTCTTGTATGTGGATGACATGTTGCTGATAGGAAACAACAAGGAGATTATCCTGGATGTGAAAACTCAGTTGTTCTCTAAATTTGACATGAAGGATCTCGATGCTTCAAATTTCATTTTGGGCATGGAAATTAAAAGAGATCGAAAAAGGAGGAAACTCTGGTTAAATCAGAGAAAATATGTCGAGACAATATTGCAGAGGTTTAATATGCAGGCATGTAAACTGGTCAAGGTTCCTATTCCTGTTGGTGTAAAGTTATTTGTGGATCAGTGTCACAAGACACATGAAGAGGAGGAGGACATGTCTTGTGTTCCATATGTGAGTGTAGTTGGCAATTTGATGTATGAAATGGTTTGTACTAGACCATACATTGCACACGCAGTGGGAGTTTTGATAAGGTATATGTCAAAACCAGGGAAGGAGCATTGGACAACAGTAAAAAGGGTTTTTAGGTATTTGCGTGGCACTGCTAGCTACAGATTGTGCTATGAAGGAAGATTGGGATTGGACATAGTGGTGGATATACATGGCTTTGTGGATGTAGACTGGGCTAGAGATTTGGATCATAGGAGATCTACAAGTGGGTATATATTTAGCGTGTTTGGAGGAGAAATAAGTTGGATGAGAAAAAGACAGGTTGTAGCGGCACTTTCAACTACAGAAGTTGAATACATGGCAGCCACTCATGCATGTAAGGAAGTAGTATGGTTACAAATATTGTGTTGAGGTATTGGGTTGGTACAACAAGCTGTAAGGATAGAGTGTGACAGTCATAGCGCAATTTTCTGGCGAACAACCTAGCTTATCATTCAAAGACAAAGCATATTGATATTCAATATCACTTTGTGAGAGACATGATTGAAGAAAATAAAGTATCACTGATGAAGGTGGACACTTTGAAGAATGTTTGAGACTCATTAATAAAATCTGTGAGCACTGAGAAGTTCTCTTGGTGTAGAGGATCCATGGGCATTGTTGCCCTGGATTGTTGACTATGTAATCCTGTAACCCCCTGTATGCAAAGAAAAAAACAAGTGTGAGAATGTTTGGTATGTGTTATATTATTTGCATGAGTAATAGTGTCTACTTTTCA
Source organism: Picea engelmannii (assembly GCA_009831015.1). Taxonomy (NCBI): domain Eukaryota; kingdom Viridiplantae; phylum Streptophyta; class Pinopsida; order Pinales; family Pinaceae; genus Picea; species Picea engelmannii. The sequence goes on from ML807776.1 coordinate 65,717, forward strand.
CTAGGCGTGTAGGTGGGTGAAACCCCCCATGTGGGGGTTCAAGGGCAACACCCCCGAATTTGTTTTCCTACCTCGGGAAATGTGGTTGTTTTTCGAAACATGGTTTTTTGTCGATGGTATTCTATTTCCGATTAAGGAATTGGGTTTGTTGACTAATCCAGGTCATTGGGTTATGGTTTTGGATGTCGTTGGACACTACATGTATATTTTATTCTAAACAATGTATAATAATGAATGAATATAGAATATGTTGGTTTTCCCAGTTTGGGTTTCCAGGGGAAAAATATTTGTGTAATGTTTGTATTTTCCATTGTATCATTTATGTTCTTTTACTTAAAATTTGTTTGCAGTAATTATTGTACAAGGTTAAAATCTAGAGACAGTCCAAAATCCCTAGGATCTAGGTGCATTAGTTGTATTTATTTACTTGCATGTATTAAGTTTGGTAATTGATCTTGTAGTACTTGGATTGAATATTTGTTCTCGTGAAAGAACCATCTAGGTCAATAGTTGTAAGGTGGTTTCATGTGGTGGTTAGGTGAGATAAGGCCACTAATCCCTTAACAATTGGTTGCTAGTTCACTACCTTATTTTTAAACCCCCACTATTACATGCTAATTATTTTACATAAAAAATTTCGAATGACATTTGATTAAAACCTTTTTAGCTTATCTAACTCCTCCTCCCTTGGAGTTTCTACTTGTAATATAAATAACCTTCTAATAATAATAATAATAATAAATAGTAAAAAATGACATGAATTTCTCAAAGCCCTCTTCAATAAATAATTATGTAATATAACAAATTTAAAAGACATGTTCACCACCTTCATTAAAAAATTTAAGCTTGTTATCATAATAATTCATTTAAGAGTTTCCCTTGTATTCCTACCTTCTTAACAAAGTCCAAATGTAAAATATGTATATCCCATAGCAACAAATATGTATGACAACTTGATTTTTGATCAATCCTTTATTAGTCACCGCCCTTCATGCTGCAGGGAATCTTAGTAGTTAGTTTGTGGTGGTTTTATTAATATATGCACACAAACTAACCATTTTAACCAAATCTTTTTGAAACTCATACAATTTTCGGGCTCACATTTGATTTATTATCCTAACTTTTTTAGTTTGATGTCTTATTTGGCCTCATATCGAGGTAAGAGAATTCAAAGTTAGGAAACCGAAGGCTTCAAACATAGGAAAATGTATTTGTACTGAGAAAAGTGAATTAATACTAACTTTCAAGTTAGCATTAATTCTAAACATTAAATTTTTAATCTTTTCACAAGGCACCCATAACCCATTATGTTGCAATGTTTGCGGTGGCTTTGGTGTCTCATGGTGGCAATGGGTGAGACTTCCACTTGGTGACTTACATGTGGCTTGCCAGATTTCAAGTGATAATAATCTATCTGCCATCCACCTCCTTTGTACATGCATAGGTGAGTACATTAATCTCTTACCTGGTGTGATTTCCCTTCTACTCATCAATGATCCTCAAGGAATGGGTATCCTCTACAACTGGAACCTATATTTTTAAACCAGTCCTCTTCTACCTACAAGATCGAAAATATCAAAGCGATCATGGAACATGTCTTCTCAAACCGGTCCTCTTCTGCTTGCAATTTTCTTCCTGCAATATTGAAAAGAGTAGAGTGATAATAGAACCTGTCTTCTCAAACTCGTTATTCCTACAAGATTGAAAAGAGCAAGAACGATCATGTTGCTCCATTTTTTTCCTGTTACTAATAGATTTGAAAGCATTCATTTTCTAATTGTCATATGAGTGATATGGTCAGTTTTCTATTTATTGTTAATAGAGTTGAAAGAATTCATTTTTCTATTTGTTATTTTCTAATTGTGATATTTTGTAATGTTGTTGTTGCATTTATTCCTAGAAAACTACAAAGTCTACATGATGTAATAGAATACACTACACACCTCTTCTTTGCAAATTCGTGGAGTCTTATGCTATTGGAGAAGATGAGGAGAGAGACCTTTGCAATGACACTCCATTCTTTGTAGTGACGACACTCCATTCTTTCTAGTGAGAAGGATTATTATTTCTTTGTTTTCTTATGTTGAGTTTTGATTTTTTTTTATGAGAATGTGACCCTCGAATGGATTTCCCTTTTGAACCTATTTGTGTCTGTACAAATCTCTGACTGCTCAAAATATCAATAGCTAATTCTATATCTGTCATTATGAAATTTGCGAGCCTGTGTCTTTTCCATTTTGTCTATTTTTGTTTCTGCGGTCTCTACCCCCATTTATAGCTTAGAAATTTCATGTCTCTAGAAGCAAAGGATTAGGGAAGTATTTGAAACAAGAACATCTTGCTAATAAATTTTGAGTGAAAACACCTTCAAACAAATGTGTTGTGTAGTCGATTTTGTTTCAAAGAAATTTTTTGGCAACATATAGCACACTGGTTGATGGCATAAACTGAGAAACGTGTTGATGTGAAAGATACCAACTACATCTATGAGCCTGATCACTGTTCCTTTTGATTCTCGACAAGACATACAAAACCCTTTGAGTCCAAACTTTTGATGAGTGGCATATTGGAGTGAATGAAAAAGGAGATACTCTATAGTATGGATGGATAAATAGAAATCACTAGAATTTGTGTTGGTCTCAAAACACAAAAATGCATCATGGTCACTTGGGGAAAAAAATATCAGAAGGGTCAAGGATTACTTATTGATTGATGTGTGCAGTATTAACATACCAAAAAAATAAGAAGCTAGGGGGAGAAGCCCATTGATGCCATTATTCACCCTGGTCATTGCGGAATAAGAATTATGGTCTGGAGAAGGGTGAACCAAGATTTCCCTCTTAGCGATTTCCCTCCTGGCGCTATCCATGAACCGTTAAATTCCTTCCCATTAATTAGCACTTTATTTCATGAGATATCTTTTCTTTCCATGGTAGGGTTCAAAAAAGTTGGATATTGTTAGTCCTAGTATGGCTTTAAACATTTGCACCACTTACGATATGCATTCAACTTTATTAAAATTAAAAAAATATTTATCTTATAATTAAAAATATTGTTTCAATGCTCTGACATAAAATTAAGTGAACTAACATCGCTTTGAATGAAAATTGAAATCACCCACATAGATGCATGAAATCATTCTCAACGAAGATTGCAAGCACACTCATATTTCTACCTTTCATCGAGATCATGATTGTCACACATATTTCTGCCTTCGTCCACTTAATGTCGTAGGTTGTGGTTTTCAAGGTTTAGTTCACTCACATAGATCAAAACCTGACACAATATCAATTATATTTTGGCAAGCCGATCAATCCATCAGTAAAATCATTAGAATACAAGAAATTTGCATCCATTTCCTACTTCACTTGCATGAATTTCTTCAAATTCACTGCCCTCACTGGTTCCTTGAAATAAGTACCCCCTGACTTTCCCCAGTGGAGTGTCCCTCCATATTTCTCCACCAACATTTGTTGAATCTATTCATAAATATCCATATTCCATTTTGGTGTCTTTTCATCCTGGGCTCTCAAATACTCAAATTCAAACGTAATTACATCCTCAGAATGCCCCAAATATGATTTCAATTTTTTGACAAGCGCATATTGATTCCCTCCACAAACATGAGCTCACATAAGGCTCGCGGATTCAAATATTAGATTCTTTTGATGTAAATAATTTCCACTCTGACCCTACTCAAGGGAACATACATCTCCTCATCATATCCTTTCATGCCTTCCACCTGGCGATCTCACAAAAAAATTGATTGATTTGCATCTAAAATGTAGTTGGACATGCATAAATTGGGATTGGGATCTTGTTTGTGAGAGTAATCATGGAATCCTTCAATTTCCTGCAAAAGGTTATTAAATCCTATTAATGAATACCCCATGAATCCTTTCACGATATATTTAAAGAATCCCCCACTTGAGGCCATTTATTGGATATATCATTAAATGCGGACACAAACTAATCTCCCTAGATCCACCTAGATCTAGAAAAAAACAAGACAAGACACGACGCTTTCCCTAAGATCTAATCATTGAATCTATAATCAAAGAAAGGATGAGTAACATACCTTCTAATATCACTTCCTTATGTCTTTGTTGTCCCTGCTTCACTCCGGTTCTCGTGTGCTATTGATCCTGCAATGAACCACAAACCAACCAAAGTGAAAGCAATAATAGTGTATTCAATGAAGACTTATACATGTGATCAAGGAATCATGTAATAAAATGAGAGTGATTTTATGGGAAAGAAGCATGCCACTATATTATATTAAGAGAAAGTGGAATATACAACCAAATAGCCTTGATGTCGTTAAGATCCCTTTCGGTGGCCCTTTCTCTTGACACACACACTTGCTCCAAGCTTGCATGAAGATGATCCACAATAACTTGATAAGCTGATATGAATCCTTCAAGCATATGATGTAGAGTACCTCACATAATTTATATCCTATTCAACCTTAATCATTCCTTACTTTCTATTTCTTACTTAATGCTTAACCTTTTCCATGAGAAATCCATCATTATATTGGAGAAAGAGAGATGGTTAAAGAGATCAATATGATCCCACCAAATCAGAGAGGCAGGTAGGATCTCAACCACACGGATGCCACCTCATATTATATAAAATTCCTTCTATAAGTTTCGTGAACTTATTCCTTTTTCTCAGTTTTTGAACGTCGCCGCACCCTGTCTATATAGCAGCCTGCGGAAACCTTGCAGGCTAGGTTTAGAGCATCCTGTGGAAATCAACATTTCTGCACTATATAATACTACTAGCCTATGACATCCTTCTAAAAAAAAGCCTTGTAGAGAAGGAAATCAATTAATTTTCTCATGGGAAATATCCTTTTGAGAGGTTGAATACATGCTTGTAGACACACCACCAGGGGTGACCAAAATAATGTGTAACAAAATTCCCCCCAAAGTATGAGGTTGGAATTTACAATAGCCAAAATACTTTGTAGAACATGTGTGTGTGTCAAAAACAAGGAGCGCGCCAATTAGGAACCTACAAAAAACCAAGCATATACACAATATTATACCATTTCTGAGGTAGGCATTCCCATGCTCAGACTACAAATGATTTAAACTATAAATGTCAGTCATGGCCACCAATCATACACTATGGATCTATGTCACCAAGATTCTACATAACCACCAGGAATACACTGTGGATCTATGCTCTAGAAAACTCAAATTCATACATACCCATGAGACATACAAAGTGGATCTATGTGTCAATACAAATCATAAATATTCCATTGCAACCTGGACCAAAATGATGAGATCCAGGGTCTTCAATCCCTTCGTCCATAAGTATGAATATAGCCATGTGATTACAGGTGTTGAAGTCGAACATGGTAGAAACCACTTGATTAATGGTCATTGATGAAAAACGTTAACAAGTGCGAGGGAAATCACCATTGATGTCAATGACTCCCAAGGTACCCAAGTAAAATCCATCGAATGTGAATACATGATCTGAAGCCGAACACTTGATAGAATCTCTCGATCAGGGACCAATGATATGAATCCATTGTCAAAAGTGAAGAAACCTACCATTGAGGCATGCGGGCTCTAAGGTACTAAATGATTTCTAAGTCTTATTCTTTGATGATGAGTTGAAGTCGACAGGAAAAGAATCATCGCAGGAGGGCCTTGATGTATCCCCCATCAATGACACGAAATAAGTAACATATTTAGGGTAGATCAAAGTATGAAAATGATATGAAACTAACACAGGGAAGGTCGACATGGTGAGAATTGATAACTGCAGATGGCCGACTCGATAGAGGGCTTGTGAAAGGTTGGACTTCTCTTTAACATATGAATGAAACGACAATGGTCTTGGCAGCATTGACTCAAAGACGACCCAAGATATGAACTTACAAAAGGTCAGATGAGAGACAAATGAATTTCCCAACCCGGGTTCAATGATGAAGGGGGTGTCATGTTCAAGAGAAACTATTACTGCCACTAACACAAATACTGAGACACATTTATTTCCCAAATTCCCCCCCACCATTTCTGGTGAGTACCTCTTTATTTTACGCAAGCTTGAGGAGGATAACATATGCTTGTTGATGTAAGCTCATCCTTTGAACGAGTCCCTCGAAGTATGTTTAACGAACACTAAGAAGGAGTGGTTCGGTCCCATATGGGTCTTTCAATGCCTGTTTCACGAGTCCAAAGATATAAAACTCAGGGTTTTTCATGCTTAGAGAGTTTGAAAAACACTTAAAGAGAACTACCTCAGTTCCTTTTTCGTAAAGTAGTTTGATGAGAACGAAAAAGTGATAATTTCCCATCAAACATTTTCTTCAAATACTTTTATGAGCATGAAAAGAATAAGGTCGTTCGACAATCTTTTTGTTTTTATGGAGTGTGAAAAGAGCTTAAAGGATACTCCATGAAATTCATTTTTTTTGTGTTACCATGACGACTATGAAAAGACAACAAAAGTATACTCGGTTGTATTCTCATTGATTTTAGAGCACGAGAACGAACAAATACTAGGCTCGAGGTTTTTCTGAAAAACCTTAAAAGGTACTTGTACATGTGATAAACAGAAAAACAAATCAAGAAAAATATATGTATTTCATTATTCAGGATCCTAGTTCTTCCATCTGCGAGAAAAAAAAACACTCACGAGACCATTAGACCTTTAGGTTTTGGAGAAAATGCATAAAATAATGTGAAATATTAATAGAAAAAGTAAAAAATGAAATAAATATAGGTAAAATCTATTTTTTACTATTTCATTTGCATTTTCCCCAAAACTTGCCTAGAAACCCTATTTTTACCTCAGACTTCGGTTGTCAGTCGCGGGAGGTACGGGCGACAATTCAACGAACGACTTCCGCAAAAACAATAATCTCCTTATCCTCTTTCTTTTAAATGGATTAAATTTCATTTTTATTGGTGTAAAATGGATTTTTGAGTTGAGTTTTTGGCCTGGTAGGTGCGTGTTGGGGCCGCTACAAGTGAGCTATATCAGGACCTGCAGAAACCATAGGTTTCCATAGGTGGCCCGTGGTTCACCTGCGAAAAACCCACATTGTGTGTAATAATCCACCTGCGGTGGCTGAAAATCAAATTTTCTTCATACACGTTTAGCCAATAAAAACTTTTCAAAGCAACAAATGAGGATGCTAACTCCCTTTTATTGTCCCAATAAATGTTTTTGATCATAAAAATGATGGAGTGGAGGGAGAGGGAACACGGAGATGATGATTTCATTGCTTTGAACAATCTGAGCACTCTAAATTCCATTCGATAGTGTGGTTTACTGAAATTATTTAAAATCCAGGGTATGAGGGCCCAACTGAGGTTACTGGAGTATCTAGTCCACATGTGGGATGTGGACCAGTAGGTGTTTCATGTGGGTGTCCACGTACTGTCCTAAGATATTGAGGATATATATTTCTTTATTTCTTGACGAGATTATCTCGTCATGGATCTCATGTGACCTTGATAGGAGGCAGAGGTGGTGGTCTACCAATGAGTGAGTATCTCCGCTGATAATGTGATCCTGAGGGAGAGAGACGCAAGGGAAAATTTGCCATCAGGGGTGTTTGGGATTTACCCCTCCAGATTACTCTTTTTACCATTGCACGTATGGAGGGGAGTACATATCCTCACATGGCCCTCCAAATCTATTTTCAATATGCAGTATAGTGCATGGAGCCTCTGGTTTTTAACTGGAGTGACGGAGTTCTTCGTAGCACGAAGACACAACTAACAAAATGCAAGAGAGGGGACTTGAAACAATTTGGATATGGGTCTATCTTAGTGTGTTTTTTCCTATAGAGGGTCCGCCATTTACATTTATATGTAGAGTGGGGCATACCGGCTCCACACAACCCAAGGATGAAGAGGTGGTGTGACCTCATGGCCTTGCATGTGGCGGGCCCCATCGTGAAGTATAATGATTTATTTTTTGACTGGTTGAGGCCTCAACTTCTAATGGTGGATGATTATTCATATGTTGGGTTAGATTTCAAAGGCGACCCCGACTTGGTTATACCTAAGGGATTTCAGTGGGGAGATGTAGGTAAGAAATACATTTTGTTTTTATGATGTTTTTGTGATTTTTTCAATATAAAATATCTTTTATACTTTTAATCCAATGACTAATCAAAATTTTTTGACAATGCAGATGTAGGGTCACACTGGCCTCTGGGTACACCCCCTATTTATAGACGAGGGGAAGAAGCTGTGGTAGCAAAATGGGATGCTGGTGACTATGAGGCGGTCGAGAAGAACCTAGAAGGATTGACATCAAATATCTTGGACATCTCCGTCGATGAGATTTCGAGGCATTATCAGCTCCATGCTGTGGGTGTATCTGGTTCACTTAGTTGACTACTTCGTAGGGTAGCACAGGAAGTAGTGTGATACCATGAGAAGCATCCTTGATGCTATTTTGTATATGAAGCCAAGTGCTTCTCATTTTGATATTTTTGGTCTTCAGACGAAAACACCTTTTTGTAAAACACTTTTATCATTATATATATACATGAGGCTTCTATCGACTTACTTGCTTTAATGTGAATTATGGTTGGATTTACATGTGTCTCAAATGTTTTTCTAACACATAATTATCTAATTCATCTGTTAATGTATTTAGACATCTAGGAATATGCTGATATTCAATGTAATTGAAATAACATTCCAAGAGGCAAATTCGTAGATATACCCGTAACAAGGTAGGAATTCAGCTAACATAGACATTACTTAACTGTAATACCACTAACTACAAATCAATTCATACAGCAAGGTGACAGATTCTAAGTGAAATAACGTCAGTCAACATTTCAATGACTGCACTATATTCCGTTATATTGTTAGTTACACGGCCGAGGCAGACACCGTGTAGACTGATTAACTTGTTTGTAGGTGCATAAATTGCCTAAGAAACATATGCTAAGTTCTGAGTACTATGTCTAGTGCCATCGGTGAAGCCAATGTAAAGTAGAGAAGACATCGACATTTGTAAACCAAGCACAACACAAGGTAAGCAACTGGGGGTCGAAACCAAATAACGAAAAAGCACACAAAAGTAGCACACAATAGTATGATACAATAAAAATACAAACACATATGCAAAGAAAACCTAAGCATAATACTTCTTTAAGTAAATCCCATTCCTAGGCTCACTCAAAGGAATTCCATCATAATCGACTAACTCATAATCTCCCTTTTCCAACACTCTCTTGACAATATAAGGACCTCACCACATAGCCTCGAATTTTTTGGCCCCTATTAAATCACGATATTGTTCATAGAGGATAACTAGATCACCTTCAGAGAAAACATGTGGCTTGACATGCTTGTCATATTGGGATTTGACACACTTTTTCTGAGCTTCAATAACCAGGGTGGCATCACGACGGGTTTCATCTAATTGCATCAGGTAAAATAGATGTTCCTCTTCGACAGAGGTGTTGGGGAGAAGTTCAACATATAGCTTCAACGATGGTTTCTCACATTCAATCGGCATGACAACTTTGATACCATACACTAATTGGAAATGTTTAAACCTCGTGGCAGACTTTATGGATGTCTGATAGGCCCATAACATTGAAAACAACATTGTGTGCCAACTTGTCTTGTGAATTCCTATTATCTGTCGAAGCATAGTGATAAGAACTTTGTTTATCGCTTCAAAATAGCCATTGGCCTATGGATAGTAGGGGGTTGAGTTTTCATGCTGAAGACCCAACTTTTCAGTAAGTTCAAACATCATGAAGTTTTGAAAATGGCTACTGTGATCAGTAACGATAGATTGCAGGATTATAAATCGAGTGATGATATGATTGAATATGAAAAGTGTTGCAGTTTTTTTGGTGTTATCGAATGTAGGCATCGCCTCAACCCATTTAGTGAAATAATCCACGACTACGATGATGTATCCATGCCCCCCAACCGAGTGAGGGTTACATGTCATGAAGTCAATGCCCCATTCTGGGAAAGGACCAACGAGAACTACAGGGTGTGAAGGAGAGGGATGAGATCTTATTTTATTATTATACGTTTGACAAGCATGACACTTATGGACAACAGTAATACAGTATTTAAACAAAGAAGTCCAGAAGTACCCTACTTGTAAGATCTTTTGGGCAATGGAATACCCATACATATGACCACCACATGATCCAAAGTGGCAGTGATTCAAATCTTTCTCAGCCTCATCATAGGTGAGACAGCGTCGGAAAATAGAGTCAACACCATGGTGATAAAGAGTGTCATCGAGAATTATGTATTGATGGGCTTGATACTGCATATGACGACGGTATGTGCTAGAAAGGTTGGGACAGAAAGTTTGAGTCTGGAGATAGATCATAATATCTTCATACCAAGCATCATCAAAACTGATCATAAAAAGGGATTCATCAGGCAAGGAATCCTTTGCCACATTTTCTGTCTCAATGGAGGGAAGGTCACATATCATTTGGGCAAAAACCAATGATATCTTAGAATTAGCGCGTTAAAAATCTAAGTTGAACTTCTGGAAAATCACAATTCATTTGGAGTACTTTCCCCCTAGCAATTGGCATGTAAGGATATGCTACATAGAGTTGCAATCAGAAATGATAGTGGTTCTGTGTAATAGCATATAGTGACAGAAACATTGGACAGCTTGAACAACTTCCAAGGCCAATTTTTCCACATGTAGGTATTTGGCTTCGGTAGTCGTAAAACTCCGACTCAAATAATAAATTACATGTTCGTCGTGCGAATCATATTCTTGGACTAAAACCATGGCAATGGTAGAGTCCGTAGTAGTGAGGTAGAGGAAATAGTCTCGACTATAATCGGGTGGGAAAAGCTGTGGTGTACGAGTTAGGGAAAGTTTCAAAGCTTCGAAGGCTTTGTTGGCAGTTTCGTCCCCTATGAACTCATAACCCTTCTTCAATAGTCGAGTAAATCCTAACATTAACTTAGCATAATTGGGGATGAATTGACTCAAAAAAATTTCCTTCCCTTGCAAACTTTGGAGCTGGCGAAGTGTAGAAGGAGGAGGTAGACTAAGGAAAGCCTCAACCTTCATAGGGTCCACCCTAATTCCATGAAGTGACACAATAAAACCCAGAAGTCGGTCGGACTCCACACAAAAACCACATGTGTGTGGGTTTAAACGTATACGATAGTAACAACAACAAATGAAAATGGTTCGGAGATGGATCGGGTGATCTTGACGACGCATGCAATGGGCCAGTAGATCATCGAGATACGTTTGTACGATGTGCTTGATATCGTGAAAAGCATAAGACATAGTGCGTTGAAAATTTGTGCCAATGTTCTTTAAACTGAAAGGCAGTTTTTGGTAGGCAAAGGTACCCCAAGGATATATGAAACTGGTCTTGTGTTGATCCATGGGAAAAATATTAATCTAATTATAGCCGGAGAAACCATCCATTAAAGAGAATATTTCACTCTCGATGCAATTTTCGACGATCTGGTCAACGAAGGGGGTTGGATAATTGTCCTTAGGACAAGCTTTATTAATATCTCTATAATATATACATACACAGATCATGCCTTTTTTTTATTGACTGGAACTAGATTGGATACCCAATTAGTTAAATCCATAGGATAGATAAAGCTGGCTTTAAGAAGTTTTTCAACTTCGAGCTTGATAGCAGTGACTTTATGAGGGTGGACCGGGAAATGTCTCTGCCGAATGGGTTTAGTGTCCAGGTAGGTATTAATTTCATGCACAACGATATCGGGGTCAATACCCAACATCTCTTCGCAACTCCAAGAGAATACGTCACGAAATTCTTGAAAAATAGCTTTATAAGTGGCGACTTCATCATCGGAACATGCGGCTCCAATGTGAACATTTTCGACAACTCCAGGTTTAATGGATATGTCAAGAGGAACGATGGGTGAAATATTACTCACGTTCCCTTCATAAAGCACATCGTGTGTTGACTCGGGGACTGAGGAAATTACAACAAAGGTCGACGGAGTCGAAATCCATTGGTAACTCTCTATGGTGTGTTTCTCCAGGAAGAGAATGGAACGATGATGTCCATTTTCCCATGGGGTGTCTTCCATAGACATAACCGACATGATCATCTCATCCATAGGAAAGATGACATGGAACGGATCGGGATATGAATCACCAATAGAGGGAGTAGAAGGGGTTTTCAATTGAATGGCTTGATAAGTGGATTCAACTGGACTTAAAGTCATGTATTCTCCATAGCAAAGATAATCACCAGGATCGGGTACTATCCATGGGTCATAAGAAGCGGGGGCTTCACGGACGGAGGTGGAAATCATGTTGATTGATGAGACAAAAGGAAGTGGAACATCGAGTGGTGGTATTGGGAAGGTAACCATTAGACTGGAATATTTTAGGAGACCCACACCGACATTATTGTACCCAAGAGGTGTCTTTGAGATAAATGGCATGTTTCTAGTACATGAATCGAAGTTGAAAAAGGCCATATGGTCAACCGTAACGACTTTTCCTTGATGTGGGAAATGCAATACATGGAAAATGGTTGACACAATGACATGCATGGAATCAATCCAACTATGGCCAAGTAAGAGGTTATAGTCAAGAGGCACATCAAATACCTCGACCTCTACGTTGACTGATTTGCCTTCCAACGTAATAGACAACAAGGGAAGAACACCATAGGGATTAAAACCAGAACCATTGAAAGCCTTAAGTGTATTATGTGATTCATTGAAGGGGGGAGAGCCAATGGATTTATAGCAAGAAACATACATGATGCACGTTGAGGCACCCTCGTCAATAAGGATTCTACAAATGTTCTTGTTTTTGACAACAACTTGAATCTGAAACGCTAACTGAGGAGGTAACCTTGGAATCTGATCTTCCAAGTCAAATATTATTAAATTCGTATATGTGGGATCAATTCCACCGATGGATTTTAACAGTGCCTTCTGTTGAGTGGGACAACTTTGAAGTACTTCGAGAGCTGACATCGCATAGGGTTCTTGCACAATATCTTCTACAATACTGTAGTTTTGAGCAGTACGTGCATGAGGATTGAAGGCATAATTTTGAACAAAGACCTTTGGAGGAGGGCAGAGAACTGTATTGGGACCTGGTCATTTGAGATGAAGAGGACCATTGGGAGGTGAAGTTGAAGGAGGTGGTTGAACCAATGAAGGTGGTAAATCATCAACTTTCTCCTTGCAAGGAGAATAATCTTTGGCTCAAGTGGTGATGGCAACATTTTTCTTGGTATAATTACCAGTACACATAAGGACGTATTAAGTGGTGGAAAGAGAAGGTTGGTCATAAATGAACAATTGAGCCTGTTGTTGAGAAGGGAAAGGTTGTGAAAAAACGGTAGGTGTGGGAGGTTTACCGGTCCCTTGAAGGAACTTAGTGACCTCAACGCGTCTTGGACAGTCTTTCGTGTAGTGATTATCACCACAGATAAGGCAAGGATATCAAGGTTTACGCTTATCCTTATCATCAACAGAATGGGTCTTGGGTTTATCATATTGCAGATTATTATTTATATCCTCCTTATTCTTACCCTTTCCTTTTTTAGATTTATTTTTGTCATCATGGGTGGATTGAATAGAGTTAACCTCATAAGTTTTGTTGGTAGAAGGAGTAGGAGTCGAAGAACTTTGAACATTAGAAGTAGGATATTTTGGATTGGTGTGAGTGACCGACATGGATTTAGCGTCAACATGGAAGGTGCCAATCACACCATCAACAACATGAGAAGCTACTAGGGTTGTTGAGGTAGCAGTGGTAGAAGGGTGAGGAGCATCAAGGAGAAAGTCGTAGAGAGTGCCTATTTGCGAATAAACGAGATCTAAGTACTGAGCACGACTAATCACCTGCTCTTTAGTGACAAATCCAACCATGGAAATATCATGGGATATTTCATTCATGAATGATTTAGTGAACCATTCAGCCAATAAATGATCAAGAAGGTTGAGTTTGATCAAACGTCATCTTTGTCTCCACTCACAGATGTGATCAGAAATATGAGTGGTCGAAGATTGCTTAAAGGAACTCAAAATCCGGTTCCTGTCTCGTAGTGGATAGGAAATTGGTAATGTGTGAGAAAATCCATGGCAAGGGTGTTTAAGTCATTAAAGAAACCTCGTGGTAATTCTATATACCACTTTGCAGACGAACCCGTGAGAGTTCGTTGAAATAGACGTAATTGAATGGAGTCATCCATAAAAGAGTTGGATGAGCACCAAAGGTGAAAAGTCATGACATGGTTGTTTGGGTTTTCTCCCAGTTTACCATCAAATTTGGGAATGTCAGACAGTATCTTGGCCGGTATGACGGGCCAATGGGGAGAATGTAAGATAAGATCATTCAAGATCCTAGACAAATCGGGTAGAACCAAAGTGGCGAGAAAAGGAAGTTGTCTATTCACTTGAGGGTATTTGTGACTTTGGGGAGGAAGTCCCATTGGTATACCCATAGGATCGTAAGAAATTTGCATGTATGTGCAGTGTCCTGACAGATTCAGCTGAGGATGTGGAGGCATGTATCCCATAGGGTTGGGTTGGTTGGAAATGTTCCCTTGAAAAGGGACACTAGACTAAACATGTGGACCCCAAGTAGAACCCAAAGAACCCGGATATGGTTGGCCTGAGTAAGGGGGTATAAAAGGGTTTCTTTGAGGCTGTTTCCCCCGGGATGATTGTGGATTTATTTGGGAAAGGATATTCCAAAGGTGGGCTAGTGATCCAGATGTGTTATGTCCATATAGTGGGTTATAGAGTCCAACCTGAGGTTTTCCTCCAAGTGGAGGATACCCCCCATCATTAGATTTCCCTCCAATGGGAATCTGATAACCAGAAGTGAATGAAGGATGGGTGCTTCCAGTTGGATTGGAGCCACTAGGGCCAGATCCCTAGGGAAAAGATGGATAAGACCCTCCGGAGAGGACCTGGGAAGCTATAGGAACAAAACCAGTAGCAACATTGTACACAGGTGGAACAAAAAGTCCAAAAACTCTAGATGTAACATGGGTAGGGATAGAAGTGGAAGGATTCAAAGCTTGATACCCAGGAGGAAGTGACGCGATAGGTCTAGACGAGAGTGGTGTGCCAATGGGAGCTTGGCTAACCACCAAATTCCTGGTAGGAATAGTCGTAACGTGCGGTACCATAGTAGAAAGGGACATCTAGAGAGAAAAAGTTGATCTAGGACCAACAGACTGTGTGTCTAGAATGACAGTGATATGGCTGGTGGCACCAGAAAAGTGGTTTAGCGGCACCGTGTAAGAAGAATACACTGTGGGTATTTGTGATACAACAGGCATATCAACACCTGCCCCTAATCCGTAAAGGTCCTGCACCGTGCGAGGCGAGATTCTAAATATGTCGGTAATCCAAAGAGGATCCCCGAATCTAGGGCCTGAATGGGGTTTGTTCGGTATTCTAGAAGTGTCAACAACAAGTTCTCCAGATGAATTCAGCCGGAGAATACATCTCTCGTATCCAAGAGGAATACAAAAATCCTCTAGAGAATCTGAAACAATTTGGAAACTTTCTAAAGATGCGGAACCTTCCTCTTGTGAGGTTACATTATCCTGGACCTCACTCTATTGAGGAGAGCCCTCCGATGACTGAGGGGGTAGAGGGAGGTAATCCTCCATATTTACAGGAGGAATTCCCTAGACCCTACGCGAACGGTGTGGAGGGTCGATGTTGGCCGAGAAAAATATTTTACGCAAAAAATCTATGGCCAACTATGAAAACAAACATCACTCACTAATAAAATATAGGAATCAAACCAAGAAAACAAACCTTCTTATTTCGAAGTCACTAGTTGGTGATGAAATCCAACATCGTGAAGTCAAGACAAGAAAGGGCTAGGATAGAGTGGGTGGAAAAGTTATATTGACAACTTGCTTAATGGACTTACACCCTGGTGCAAGCTCCCACACATAATTGTGGGTATACCCTCCAAGGAACCAGAGTGAGTCTAGCCAACATCCATTCCAGGTACCATGAAGACTTTCCCCTCCACAATTACCTTGTGTAAGAACCTAAAAAGATAGGCAACTAAGGCTACCAAGAACAACAATGATTCCTGGGGAAATAGTCAACAGTCCAATCCACGTGCAAAGGCAGGGTATCTAGCCCGAAATCAACTTGAGAGGATTCCACTCATCATTGTGGGTATACCTTCAAGGGACCCCCATAATATGTGCAATCTCTACACTAAGACCAACAAAGCAAGGTGAGTAAATCTGCTAGTCTCAATGCGACCTTAGGTTTGACCCTTGTGTGAGAAGGGCTTCCCGGGACAAAATGTTGCAAATTTATTTGAACACTTCCTATCAAAATATGCTATTGTGTTTTTTTTTCTTTGGAGAGTGTGTCTCATAGCCTATCCCAAAGCACTAACCTAACTAATGTTGGTGTAAAATATCCCTAGAAAATAAAAGTTACTAAGTAAAATTTTAAATTACGCAATGTTTTTAAGAGGTTGTTGTTTACTCAAGAGGGATATGGAGATTAAACCAATGTTGTGAGATACCTTGACCCAACAATATGCAAATAGATATGAATGATGCAATCTTTCATTTAATGAATTCTATCTACAATAGGGAGAATACGTCTTTCCGGAAACACAAAATCTATGAAATATAGTTTATTTTCTTGAATGAACTACAATTCCAAACAATCATAAGAAATGAAATTTCTCAATTCGTTCTCTTTCATTTTTGAATGCAAAGATTTTTTATGAATGATTACTTAAAAAGAATAAATGACTTCAATTTTCCTTTCTGGAACCAGATCTGAGGTATACTAAAGAAAGGAAATGTAATCAAAACAAATAGATACACTCAACAGAAACCCAAATCAAACTTTCAATGAAGATAAAAACAAATATGACAAGAAAGTGTTTATGAAATGAAAACAAGCAATAACTTTCAAATCAACAAGCAATCCAAAAAATGTAAAATAATCCAAAACTTCACTTAGATGAAGGAATTTTTTATCAATCAAGTACCCAGATCTATGATCAGAGATTATATCCTTGTTGATAAAAATCAAGAAGAAAAAAACTTACAAAATGATAATGAAGGGTTTGCAATCTTTGAAAACCAATCAAAAAGCAAGTTTCAAATTCAACAATCAATCAAATACTGACCTCAAAAGTCCCCCCCAGGTGATCAAGTCAAAACTGGGCATCAAAAGACAATCGAGACCCAATCCAAAAACATTTACAGACACCGTCGCATGCCAACAGTAGGTTACAATGCATAAATTACCAGTTTCCATAGGCTATCAATGGGTAGGGTGCGGAAAGTCTGCACTGGCCTAAGGAATTAGGGTGCGACAATCTAAATTTTCTATAGGTGACATATAGAGTACAGAGCGAAAATGTCTGTAAACAGAAGAAAATTGGAAAGAGGGTAAAGAAATTTTTGAAATGTTCAGGGCCAGAGAATATGGATTGATCCCTTACAGACTCAGAGACCGAAACAATGAAAAAATATAGGCTAAGGGAAAATGGACAACAAAAAATAAAAAATAGATCGTATCCCTAGTGGAGTTGCCAATTTTGTTATTGGATATATTGGTAAATGCAGACATAAACTGATCTCCCTAGATCCACCTAGATCTAGAACAAAACAAGACAAGGCACGACACTTTCCCT
Organism: Picea engelmannii; assembly: GCA_009831015.1. Lineage (NCBI taxonomy): Eukaryota > Viridiplantae > Streptophyta > Pinopsida > Pinales > Pinaceae > Picea > Picea engelmannii. The sequence continues at coordinate 83,372 of ML807776.1, forward strand.
AATCTCTAATCATTGAATCTATCATCAAAGAAAGGATGAGTAACATACCTTTGAATATCGATTCCTTATGTCTTTTTTGTCCCTATGATATAGTGGTAAACCCCCCTATAGACTACACCAGGGTTCTAAAGTGCAGGCATAACTAACTGTCTAAAGTCTCATACTTTTAACAACTATCCCAACATTAACCCACAATCATACATAAAAAACAAAGTATGGGGATCCGGTAGGCTTACCTTAAACTCCACATCCGGTGTCGATCCCTTTGTGCTCAGTTTTTTCTCGACTGCAGATCTCCTCCCAAGTCCAACCTGCATTCACCAAAAGAAAAACAAGAAAATACAAGCATGCATTCTATATATGGATTAGTGGGTTAGATATCATAACAAAAACACAAATAAATCATGAAGATTGAAAACATCATTTTGCGGGATGGAAAAAGTACTTCTTTATATTAATCTCACAAAGTCACTTACAATATGAGACCGTCAACTGCTCCTCAAACTCAGTCCTAGGCTCCTCTTCACCATGCACCAACTGCTTCCACATATTCTTCTCCTCTTCACTTCTCTCTAGGGAAATGGCAAGGGTTTGTAATGGAGGAAAAAGGGATGAAAAAGGAATTCTGGCTCAAACTCATAATGTGGTTACAAAATATTGGGGCAAAGGGGGAATACTAAAATGGACAGATTTTGTTTTCTCTCGTGCTTATTTTAGGGATGGGACCCCAACACCTTCTTTTATAGGCCAAAAAAGATAGTTAATCGGTTGGGTGACCGGCTATGAGTGGTCAAATGGTTAGGTAACTACCTGAAAACCCATATCCCTTTGAAATTTTTTATTTTTCATGCTTTTTGTGAGTATATGCAGGCTGTAATGGTGCAACGAGCGTGTGTACGCGGGAAGTAGTGGTGCAGGGCATGTACATATTCAAAAAAATGGTTTTTTAGAAGAGTTGTTCAATGATGGCTTGGAAAAGATAGAAAGTAAGATGGCTTGATGCTAGGTATGCATTTCTGGTGTAATTTAGGGTTATAACAGATGTCCCCTAATGTGTGAGGTCATAAGAACATCTGATGGCCGAAATACATTACAAATATTCACCAACGTACAAAGCAAGTGAGCCGAGAGACCAGAGTTCAGGAGGTGCCATTTGCAAAATAATAATTTGTCTCACCGAGGCAGGCATACCCATGCTCGAGATAAAATAAAATCATGGATGCCAATCAAATACACTGCAGATCCATGTCATATAACTATATAAAGTGTATCCGTGAGCAATACACAACGAATATACATCTTAAAATCAAAAGATATACATGTATAGTATCCATCTTTAAGAAGCTAATGACGCCTAATGGTTGGAGATGACGCCTTCATATCTCGATCAACAATTCGAGATCTTCAAAACTCGGGTAGGGGTGTAATATCAGTGTACGAATTCACTACCCAAAGGTATTTGATGGATCGTCGGGAATAGACAAGAGGATATCGGTGATCAGGTAGAGAACTTCATTGATTTTGAACAAGAACTTGATTGGTCTTTCGGGGTGGCCAGGCATGAGGACAAGAGAAAAACCGTAGAAGGGCCGACTCAAGTTTCTTAAAACTTCCCTTGGATAAAAGCACGATAAAATATGAGACTCAGGCAACATGGCATTGACATAAGTTCACGATGCAGGAGGCAATGCAAACTCTCCATATGTTTGGAAGGATAACCAAACGGGGGAGGACACAACCCTATGTAGCAAGAAAAAATTCCTAAGGTCATATTAAATCCCAGAGCTTGAAGAACAAACGAAAGGATGTGCTTTGTCCAAGGGAGACTCATGTCGCTGCCAACAAAAATAAAATACTTTTCCCTTCCTCTTTTTGGGGTATATTTGATTTTTTTTTTGTCTTTTTTCAATAATTTTGGAAATATTGAAAAAGAATAAAATAATGCTACATTACAAAGGAGGAATGAGTGTCAAAGACATACTAGTTCCAAGTGCAAGGAACAGACTGATTCTCAGAGAAAGGAGACATATGCAGGAAAAGGACACTCGGGAAAAATCCTCCATGGGTCAAGGTGTCAAGACACAGAGGCAAAGTGCTACAAGGTTTTCGTATAAGGCATGCTTCATATGGTTCAGTCGAGAGAAACATGGATCCAGCATTAGGCCAAAGACGTAGGAATGAAAATGTGATTAATAAGACACAATGATAATGTCCTTCAATGTAATTTTAACAAGCCCAGAGAAGGTAAGCTCGACGTTTTTTCATTTTTAGAGAGTTTGAAAAAGCATAAAAAGGAGACTTCACTGGGGTACCTTTTTCGAAGGTAGTCTAGTCGATTCGAAAAAGGGGTAAACTAGCACCGAAAAGACGTCTATTCAAAACCATTTTAAAGAGTGTAACAAAGACAATATCACTTGGCAATATTTTCATATTTAAGGAGTCTGAAAAGAGCTTAACTGTGGACTCGCTGCCTTTTTCTAGATTAAGTCTCCCTAGCCCGAAAAAATGAAATTTATTGAGGAGAACTCTCTCGACGAGACAAATCTCCTGAGGTGTACCTTTTTCCTCCTTAATCTATAGGCCAAAAAAAGGGGTAAACTCATGCTAGTAGATTTTTTTCTGAACCAATTAATGAGTGTGAAAGAACAAGGTCACTCAACGATCTTTTCACTTTTAAGGAGTCTGAAAAGAGCTTAACTATGGACTTCATGGGGGTTCCTTTTTTCATAAATTTAGTCCCTCGGGCCCGAAAAATGGTTAAAATTATACCTGAGAATACTCTTCTATAGAACTGAAGCTCCTAGATTATACCTTTGTTCGTACAACTGACCGTCCAGATCGAAAAAGGGGTAAACTACCATCAGATAGACATGCCTTCAAATTTTAGTTTGGAGAGCATGAAGGGTGACAAGATTGCTCATAAATCTTTTCATGTTTAAAGAGTCTGAAAAGGGCTTAAAGAAGACTCATATTTATTTGGGAGTCTCGAGGGTGAGTTCAAGAGTGATAATGAATCATGCAAATAAGGCTCAAAACTCATAATCAGGAAAAAAATAGTAAGGACTCCCGAGCCTATGGTCATTAACGATGGCATGGACGCCAAAAGAAATGAGTATATAACTAGGGAATCCATGTAAAGGCAGGATCTATCACTAAATTAAGACACCTCTAAATCAATAATGATGGTTTCGTGTTGCAACTCGGTGGGGTTGATCCTATGGAAAAGTGAAAAAGACAACGAGATGCAGAAAGTGGAGGTGGAAACCTAACTTATATTCAAAAAGTTGGAAAAATGACTTTTTACCAAAGGATCTTTAAAAATGACCCAACTCTCAAAACATTTCCCAATACCAAAAGTAACAAGTAACGTAACATCCCATAAGAAACTCAAGAACCATAATAAATGATTTTTAAGCTACAAAAAACGACAAAAGGGTCCAAAAAATGACAAAAAAGGGGCCAAAAATCTATAAATAGAAACTGGCAGCTCATTATCACCATTGTAAATTGAGAATTGACCAAAAATTTAAAAACTCCCCTTTGCTAAAAGAGTTGATTCTGAGAGCTTCAGAGGACGAAACAAACTTCTGCTTGGACTAAGTAAGTACAAACTAGGTCCTCTTGCATTTCCATACTTTCTTTTTTCTTTTATTTTAGTTATTGGGAGGGCGCACACCTCCAAAAGGGGTTGGCCCTACGTGTACGCAGGTTTTCATAGGACAAACCACGTATGCCCGTGGGAAGAAAATAGTCTGCCCGCATGCATATGTGACTGTGTCCAATACAACCTACGTACACCCTCAAGGATGTGGAAAATTTTAAAAATGCAAGATTAAATCCTCCATGAATTTGTCATTTTGCAGGATGTATGTCCACTGGAGAGAGAGGGAGCATGAGGACGTGGATATTTTGGTATTTGAGGACCCCACATCTATGGCCACATTGAGACAATGTGGTTTGTGGAAGTTCTTTAGGTGTCCGTTTATGCGGGCACAACCCAGGCTGTTGAACGCCTTGGTAGATTACTAGCATCCTGATGCTGAGGCATTTATGATCGAGGGGCAGTCGTTGAATCCAACGACTGAAGAAATTTAATTCCTGACTGGTCTCTCAAGGAGAGGTGATCCAGTCAAATTACGTACTTTCCCCCCCGGGCCTCACAACATTGAGGAGTTGATTGGACTCCATTGCAAGGATGGTACTGAGAAAGTAGGTTCTTAGGTGTTGATAAACAAGATCAACAATCTATCACTGAAAGTGATAGGTCTACTCATTGGGTGGATTACTGGATCCACATCTTTGCATCAGGCCTCCCGGGCTTACATGCATTATGCAGTGCTTAAATTCATAGATTTTTTATTGGAGTACAACCATGCTAGACTACATGAAGATACAACTCACCGAGTGTCATGGGAGAGAAAACAAAAACTTCAAGTTCAGGACCATTTTGTTCTCTTTATTCTTCGAGAGGGTACCCATTATTAGTCCACGAGAGACAATGCGAGGGCATGAGGCCTCCCTCCCACCATTATGTAGATGGGAGACATTACTGCCACGACAGGGGGGGCGGAAGGACCATAGAGGCCTTCAATGATAATTTTTTTGACTCATGGGCATGGAAGATTCTGGCAATAGAGGACTACCCCTATGTCAGGATCAACTTTTCCAGGGATCCGGACATGCCTGTACCTCCCGGAGGTGATCGAGGAGAGATAGGTATGTTTTTTTTTCAAATTTATTTAAGTTTTATTTATTTTTATATATATCATTTTTATGTGTATCAGAGTATCTGGAAACTATGTATATGTTATGTATAGATGTGGGACCAGTGCGTCCAACAGACTTCTCGAGGACCAGACAACATCCTCGACCAACAGGACCACTCGTAGCTTCCAGACCAGCAACAACAATAGGAGGACCTCCATCCAGAGAGGATGAGAGAGTATTGAGACAGGTGGAGCGGAACCTCACCGTGCTCACTCGTACAGTCCCTATGGCAGAGATCAAGGATCTCCCACCATAGATGCAACCTCACATAGTTGGGGTACCACGTAACTGGGTCCAACTCTTCCATCATTTGGCAAACGTTGTTGTTCACTATGGCAGGGCCAATAGTCCCTACCCTTAGCTAGGCTGGACTACTTACGTACCGAGGGCACCTTTTGTATATTTTTGAGGGCATAAGCCCCATGACTCTTACTGGAAATATATTTTTGAGGTTCTTGCGCCCACCTATGTACTCTAATATTTACGATATATATATGCGTATTTACATCTTTTTATGTCTTATGGATTACATTTATTTACAAATGTGTTTACATGTGCGTGTGTTTGATTTTTCTTACATGTGTGAAATATGACAATCTAATACGTGATTAGCTAGAGTATCTGTGATTTGATTCAATCTCCTAGGAACATGGATATATGTAATGTAATCAAATCTTCATTCTAAGAGACGTACCCTAAGGAGCCATCAGTGTAGAGTAGGATCGTCAATGCGGTAAACTCCATTTAACTGAGACACAACCAGTTGAGCATCTAAGTATACCCAAAGGTGAGAGATACCATGTGACAAAGCGTCATGAAGAAACTCTAAAACTGCGGTGTATTCTGTGACATTATTTGTGGCATCACCTAAATAGATACCTTCTGAAGATAGCAACTGGCCCTGAGGTGTGAAAATCACCCAAGCTGCGGAAGCAAGCCTCCAAGTGTGCCAGCTAGCACCATCCACAAACCCAACGAACACCTCTGATTCACTTCACATCTGCCACGGTGAAAAAGATGGCATAAAAAATGACACATACATAAAACCAAAAAGACAAAAACTATAAAGAAAATGTATAAGAACTATACATATGTACAATAAGTCACCCAAGGAAACCCACCTACGAGTAATACTTCTTGAGGTAGAGCCCATTTCTAGGCTCTGCCAAAGCATTTCCCTCAAATTCCACCAGACGACAAGCTCCCTTATTTAGAACCTCCTTCATGATGAAAGGTCTGAACCACATGGGTTTGAACTTGCCTGCCCTTAGGGGATCCTTATCTTGGTCATAGAAAGGGACAAGGTTGCCTTTAGAGAAACTTCGAGGATGAACAAACCAATCATACTGACACTTGAATTTTTGTTTGTGAGCCTCATTGGCCAAGTATGCATCCTGAATCTTCTCATCGAGCTACTCAATATATAATAAATTCTCTTCAAGTGGTGAAGTGTCTGGAAATAACTGTACTGCCAACTTTAGATATGGGATCTGACACTCTATAGGCAAGACTACCTCCAACCCGTAAACGAGTTGAAAAGGTGAGAAACTGGTTGCAGTCTTAACAGATGTTTAGAAGGCCCATAATGTCGAGTACAACATCAAATGCCAATTTGACTTGGCTGAATTGATCATTTTTTGTAGAATAGTCTTAAGGGGATTATTCACATCTTCCACCTAACCATTCTCTTGTGGGTAGTAGGGTGATGAGTGTTCCTACCTCAACCTAAGATTTTATGTTAATTCAGACATCATTTTATTCTGAAAGTGACTTCCATGTTCAGTGACAATCTCTCTCGGGACGCCAGACCTTTCTATTATCTAGTGAAAAAAAAAGAGAGTTGTTGTCTCGCCATCATCTTTAAACGTTGGCATAGCCTCAATCCACTTTGTGAATTATTCTACTTCTACAATGATATAACGGTGCCCCTTTGCTGAAGGGGGTGGCATGTAGTTTAATCAATCCCCCACTTGGTGAAGGGACCAACTGTGATAACGGGAAACATTGGAGCGGGGTGTGCCCTCATCTTCCGAGAGAAGATATGACACAGGTGGAACTTCTTGACCAATTCAACATAATATTTGATTAATGTCGGCCAAAAGTAACTAGCTCATAGAATCTTTTGGGTTGTTTCCAACCCAGACAAATGACCACCAAATCCTCCAGTGTCGCAATCGTTAAGCATAATTTCCACTTCTTCATGTGTGAGACACTGGCGAAGGATGTAATATACACCTCGACGATACAGAGTGTCCTCGAGTATGAGATAGTTCTTGGCCTGATGGCGTATACGACGATTCTCATCACGAGAAGCAGAGGTGGGGCACTTCAAAGTCTACAGATAGAATGATATATCTCCATACCAGGGATCTGAAGACGCGATAAAAAACATGTCTCCTTTAATAGGCGACTCCTCGAGTATAACATCACCTGATTCGACTGGAAGTTCTGAGATGAGTTTCGCGAATACCAACGACTTTTTGGATTTTTTCGAAACAAAATCCAAGTCAAATTCTTGGAGGATAACTATCCATTTAATGATCTTTCCACCAATTACACGTCGTGTCAACATGTATTGAAATGAATTCACAATGGAAATGACAGTGGTCCTACGAAACATAATGTAATGATGAAACCGTTGGACAACATGAAGTGCTGCCAATGCAAGATTTTCAACATGTGAATAATTGAGTTCCGGTACAACCAAGCCCTAGCTCAGGTAATAAATCACGTATTATTCAAGTAAATCATCCTCCTGAACCAAGACCATACTGATGGTTGACTCTTCCGCATCCAATTACAATAATAAATATTTATTATAATTGGGTGGCCGAAGTAGAGGGGAAGATGTCAGGGAACATTTCAACACTTCGAAAGAGCATTGAGCAGGTTCATCCCAATGAAAAGGAACATACTTCTTCAGTAAAAACATGAAACCTTTTGTGATCTTGGCATAGTTTGCGATGAAACACCATAAAAAGTTCGCTTTTCCCTGTAAACTCTGAAGCCGAGGGACTGTGCACGGGGGAGGCAACTGAACTATTGCCTCAACCTTTAGAGGATCGACCATGATCCTTGTTGTCAAAACTATGAAACCTAGCAGACGACCCAACGTTACGCAAAAACTGCATTTATTTGGATTCAAGCGAATCTGGTAGTACTGACATTGCTCAAAGATGAGTCAGAGGTGTGTGGGATGATCATCTCTCTTACGAGATGGTGATGCTAAATCATCAAGATAAGCCTCGACTATGTGTTTGAGATCATGGAAAGAATAAGACATGGCCCGCTGAAAAGTAGCTCCAACATTTTTCAGACAAAAGGGCATCTTCCGATAAGAGAATGTACCCCATGGACAAATGAAAGTGGTTTTGTGTTGGTCTTCAGGTTTGATCTGTATCTGATTGTATCCCTAAAAACCATCCATGAAATAAAAGACCCCACAACCTAAACATTCATCGACTATCTGGTCAATAAATGGCATGGGGAAATTATCCTTTGGACAGGCCTTGTTCAAATCACGGAAGTTCATACATACGTGAATCATGCCCTGTTTTTGTTGACTGGAATGGGATTTGACACCCATTGAGTGAATTGGATGGGGTAGATGAAACCAACTTCAAGCAGTTTCTCTAATTCAGCCTTAATAGCTACTGCTTTCCTAGGATTAACCAAACGAAGCTTTTGCTGGACCGGCTTAGCGTCAATATATGTCATGATTTCGTGTTCGACGATTCTTGGATCTATGCTTGGAATTTCCTCGTAAGACCAGGAAAACACGTCGTGGAATTCTTTAAATAAATCCTTGTAGATTGAAATCTCCTCAGGGGAGAAGTCCTCTCTGACGGAGACATTCTCCATGATGCCATGGGTTCTGTAGATATCAATAGGTATCATTTTAGCAATGGTTGCCATATTTCCTTCAGATTAAACTACATTCATAGATGAAGGATTCATACGACAAGACCTATCTCCATTCATAGTCAGAGTGAATTCACCTGCTTCAATCCTTCTTAACTTTGGGAGGAAATAAGATCTGTGATGGAGATCATCCCAGGGTCTATCCAGACTAGTAATTGCCTCAATAATTGCCTCGTCTAAGGGAAATACTAATTCTAAAGAATTAGTATTGGCAAGGGAACCTTGATCCCAAATAGGCTCGAGAATCAGATCTAACTCCGGTGCGGGAGTCGGATCGGGCTAGACGGAAGCTTGCTGGACTATAGAGTACACAACCTCTGTCGTGGACAAAGGCATGGCCATGCCATGGTGCCCTGCCCCTTCCATCATGGTTGATGGGGAAGGAAGAGTCCAAGGATCATCAAAGTATGTCGTACGAAATGACGATACTTGAAAAATTTCAACCTTAGGCTGGTCGGGGAAAAATGATATGAACTTATCGTCATCGGAAGGAGGCAGGTAATCGAAAGTACCCATCAAAGGTGGGCACAAACCAACCCCTATGTTGATTATTTTAGGTTGAGGGTTATCAATCATCAGGACCATGGATGCCCCCGCTGAAGGGTCGAGACAGGAGAAGGACAATTGATCAATGGACATGATCTGACCCTTGTGTGGAAACAACAAGACCTAGAAAAATGTAGCAACCACTACATTCATAGCATAGGTCCAACTCATTCCTAACAAGATATTGTAGTCGAGAGATGCATCGACCACTTCAACCTCGACGCACATGGTCTTCCTCCCTAACTGCATGGGAAAGAGGGGATGATTCCATGTGGTCAGAACGAATGACCGTAGAAAGAGGTAAGAATAGTAGGTGATGAAGACAAAATGGGTTGGCCAATGCCCTTCCAAAATGCCAACGACATCATGCATGTCGAGGCACCCTCATCAACCACCATGCATAAAATGTTCCAAGTAAAAGTTTTTGTGGTGTAAGCCACTACTATCTGAAACACCATGTGGTAAGGGAGACGAGGTTTTAAGTCGGTCGTATCAAGCATGGTCGTTCCCAGATTACAAGTCTCAACAGATACTAAGAAAGCTAATAGAGCCTTTCTCTGGGAAGGGCAGATCTAAAGGACCTCCAAAGCAGGCATTGCACAAGGGGTTTGAGACAAATCCTCCACCATAGAGTATTTCTAGGTAGCACTTGCATTTGGATCGTGGGAAGCTTTCTTGAACACACCTTTTGGGATGCGTGTCATTGTTTCGCCCAACGTCTTCTCAATGTAAAGAGGAAGAGGTGGGTTTTCATCTTCTTTAACCTTCTCAGAGGTGTTTGGCATTCCATAGTCGTGTGTCCTAGTTTCTATATCAATGTTACCTTTCAACATATACAGATTCTCGGATGAAGGATTACTCGAAGACGAAGGGGGTCCCTAACTGCCCCCTTCCACGCTCAAAGAGGCTTGAGTTAAATTTTTCCCATGTGGAAATGGGTTTGTTAACATGGAAGGTTGTTGCTGCACCAATAACTTCTGGGCCTCTGAAAGCTAAGGGCACAAGTGAGTCGGATGGTCTTTCATGAAAAGGTTACACAGATACTTCAATTTATTCTTTTCTGTGTTTACCCCGCCAACATTATTGGTAGGTTTCTTATCCCCCTTACACTTCTTTCTTTGTTTCTTCTTTCCATCAGGCTGTTGGGTGGCCTTCGGTTTTGTTGATTGCACACTGTGTACATATGACGTTTGAGTAGGGGGAGCAGCCGAACCAGTGATCTGGCTGGCCACTGTTTGTTGTATTGACAATTGTTGTAATTGATTTGACAGCTGATCAACGGGCTTCATTTGCACTGAACCAACAATAACATCGATATGTGGTCCAGATCTCTATCTGGTCTTGTCAAGTATCGACCGCGATGCATCTGGAAAAACTTCATAAAGTAGACCAAACTGAGAGTAAATCAGTTCTAGCTGTTGAGCTCTCATTATCACTTCTTCTTCTTAAAATACCCTCGGCGTTGCTACATCTTTGGATAAATGGGGTACCAAAGACTTAAGGAACCACTCAAGTAGGAATGCTGGTGGGATTGGTACTTTTATCAAACACTTTCGGTGTCTCCATTCTCGGATGTGATCTGAAATATGGTATGCCTTTGTCTTCTCAAAGTTGGCCAACAAATCAGTGCTGGCATCGTATCTCACAGGTAATTGAAAATGGTTTAAGAAAACCATTGCCAATTCACCAAAGGTAGATTATCTTGAGATTTCGAGCTCAATGTACCATTTTGCAATACTCCCTATGAGAGTGCATTGAAACAAATGCAACTGGATGGAGTCGTCTCTCAATGAGTTGGATGAGCACCATAAATGGAAGGTAGTCACATGATCTCCTGGATATTCATTAGGCTTAGCTTCGAACTTTGGAATGTCCGAAGGAAGCTTGGTTGGCATAGGAGGCCAATGCATATCATGACAGATGGGGTTGTTTAATAACCTTGTCAAGTCTGGCAAGTGAAAAGTTGCTAGAAATGGTAATTTGGGTTGTTGATTATAACCAAGGAAAAAGGAGCCCGGAGTTTGGATGGCACCAGGTTGTCAGGAAAAGTTAGGCTGTTGACCATGGTTCTGGTAATAACCATGGTCGTGACTAGTGTATGGGTTCTGCACTTGTTGAAACATCATCGACTAACTCCCATAATAGGACATAGAAGGTTGTTCTTGCATTGCATTCCAAGGATTTTGTGAAGGCTTCCCCCTACCGATCCGACAGGCATAGGTCCTGAGCCTTGCCCGGGGTTCCATTGGCTATGAAAGGGGTTTCCCTCGATTGACATCCCTGATGAGGGAACTAATCCCTGCCATGGATTCCAAGGTCCTTTTGAGGAAGGAATTCATGAGTTTTCCCTGTGTGTAGAAATAGTACCCTGCATAGGATTTTGTTGTCCATAACCGAGGTTTCCCCCGACCGAGATGGAAAATGACGAGAATGAGTTGTTAACAAGCACGCTGAACAAAGAGAATGGAATTGAACCTACCATCATTCTATAAGAAGGAATTCCTTGATTACCTTCTCCAAATGAACTATAGTTTACGTTTGGCTCGGCAAAGTGCTCGTGAGCATCACCGAGCGAAGGGGACGAAGGAGATATATGATCCCCTCTGTAAGGGAAAGCATTATAGGGAGATAAAGTACCCCCCATGGATCCTTGCAGAGGAGCATTTGAGCTCCTTTCCCCCATACCTAAAGTATGTAAAGTGGAGTAGGAAAGGATAGAGTTTGTATCGAAGCTAGGCATCCCATATGAGAATGGAGGGCCTGTCGCACTCTGGGTGAAAGGAGCAGTGATCGCTGCCATAGATGGAATCAGACCATTGCTCGAGGTGGAGTTGGTCATGAACATAGTTGTCCAGATTGGCAATGGTTGGTTAGGAGGTGGGAAACCCCCTGTAGTGACAATCATAGAGGGAGTATGAGGATTCCTTGAAGAAGTAGTGACATTTGTCTCCATCGCTGCTTGTGACACTTCCTGATGCTCGTAAGGGTCAACCTGTACAACGATGGGCACTGATAGATCGGTGATCGAAGGGTTATATGGACCAAGAGATTATTCTTCAAGGTCATAAATGGTTGGTTCCTCTGGAATCAAATGTTCTCCTATCGAAGATGGGTTGTGCACAGTTTCCTGTGGCCCGATCGCCTCAAAATACCCTTGTTGGTCTAGTCTTCTCCTTAGAAGTGGCGGGGTGGCTCCAGATCAACTGAAAATAGGCCAAGAAGCCTTCGTGACTGGTGGATCTCTTGATACTCCATGGTGTGAGAAGATCAATAACAAACTAGGGCCTTCTATTAACATTAAAGACCAACACACACTAGAAACATCTCCTATGAGATAAGACAAACAAATCACTAGCTAGTTGGAAGAATAGTTACACCAGACAACACTAAAGAAACTTAACGATGCAAGTGAAAATCAAATACGAAATCACCCTCTAAGTATACTTTGCAAAGTGTGGCCTGATGCATGCCCTAGGTACCGTGGTATACCTCCGCAGTCACCTGTGTAAGTCACTAAGATAAAGGCAACTAGGTTGCCAGCGCGTGAACAATCACCAGGTGGGTACAGTCAATAGTCTGGTGGACCGCAATGAGCAGGGTATCAAGCCCGAAGCCTATTAAGGGTATCGAAACAAAGTGTTATGGAAGATGACTGAGGACCTCGAATAGATTCAAGACCCACGAAGCTCTGTGGCAAATGCAATCAACGGAATCCCAATATAATCTCTCTATATGTGTTTCCCACTATGCTTGGTCTGGCTTTGGAGGGGTTATCTCCGCTACCTTTCTGCACACAGCCTTATGTTTATCCCCTGTGTTAGAGGGGGGTCCCAAATAACTTTCACGGTTACTGGAATTTTAAGCACTCCCTAGCACAGAATCCTATGTTTTTTTTGTAGCCTTGAAGAGTTTCCTCTCCAATCCTAAATCAAGGCTCTAGCCTAGACTAAATTGATGGACCCTACAAACACAAAGTCTAATAACTTTTAATTAAGTGTCAATTTTAGTGGTTGTCTTAAGTCAAAGGGGACGAAAGTGGAACCAGTGAGGTTATTTAAGAGACAAAAGAGAAGAGCATAAGATGAAAATGAAAACAAACTACTTCTTCTTCACAAATAAAGATTTGCCAATTTAAACTCTTTAACCAAACTTTTTCCTAACTACTTTTATCAGATCTTTGAAAAGAAAAACCTAAAACAAGATTTCACTCAACTACGAGATACTTAATGTCCTAAGTATTCAAATAAAGAACTTAAGAAAAACTTTATTTTTCCTTGATAAATAAAACAACTAACCTAAACTACTTTTACCAAACAAAGAAATGAAAAACATTTTTTTTTATTTTTTATTTTATGCTTCAAAACAAGAAACTTGAAAACGAATTCTTTTATTTTCTTCTAAAGAAAAAAAGAGAAAAAAAGAAGACAAGACAAGACCAAGAAATGACTTCTGGCCCACTGTGGATCAGAGGGAGTCACTGACAATACCAAACAGGCATATTAGAACAGACTCTCAAACTCGTCTAAAATCCCTAATAAATAAGACACAAGAAATATTTGATAAAAAATCTATACTGAAGTCAGACCTAGGCTACAGACTGCTAGAACATAGATCATGACTAGATCAAGAAAACCCCTGAGAAGTATGAATTATTACAGGGAAGAGGATGATTGCCTCTTCTTTAAAAAATGTTTTCTCAACATAGGCACGCTACTGACACTTCAACATCCTGCATATGTACGTGGGATGTCCAAAGGTAGGGCGCGTATGTACGCGTGCAGACCCACTACAGGCTACGTACACCTATGTAAATTTCTAAAAACAAAAACAATAGTCAATATGACAAGGCAGGGAGTACTGGTATGGAAGAACATAATCCCTTAAAGACTCAGACACTTACAGAAACTCACAAAAGACAATTTAACCAGTTAAAGAACCCAAAAAGAATATCCCCTAAAAACCCTAGAGGTCTCCCCAGTACAGTCGTCAATTATGCTATAGTGGGAAAACCCCCTACGGAATACACCAGGGTTCTAAACTTCAGGCGGAGCTAATCATCTAAAGTCTCCTACTTTTAACAACTATCCCGACATTACCCCATAATCATACATAAAAAAACAAAGTATAGGGATCTGGTAGGCTTACCTTAAACTCTGTGTCTGGTGTCGATCCCTTAAGATTAGTTGTTTCTCAACTTCAGATCTCCTCCCAAGGCCAAACTGCATTCACCAAAAGAAAAACAAGAAAACACAAGAATGCATTTTATATATGGATTAGTGGGTTAGATATCATACCAAAAACACAAATAAATCATGAAGATTGAAGACATCATTTGGCGGGATGAAAAAAGTACTTATTTATATTAATCTCACAAAGTCGCTTACAATATGATACCGACAACTACTCCCCGAACTCAGTCCTGGGATCCTCTTCATCAGGCACCAACTACTTCCACGTAGTCTTCTCCTCTTCATTTCTCTCTAGGGAAATGGCAAGGGTTTGCAATGGAGGAAAAAGGGTTGAAAAAGGAATTTTGGCTCAAACTCACAATGTGGTTGCAAAATATTGGGGCAAAGGGGGAATATTGAAATGGGCTGATTTTCTTTGCTCTCTTTCTTATTGTAGGAATGGGACCCCAACACCTTCTTTTATAGGCCAAAAAACATATTTATTTGGTTGGGTGACTGGCTATGGGTGGTCAAATGGTTAGGTAACTGCCCGAAAACCTGTATCCCTTTTCAATTTTTTTTATTTTTCATGCTTTTTGTGAGTATACGAGGGTTGTAATGGTGCAGCGAGCATGTGTACATGGGTAGTAGTGGTGCAGGGCATGTACATCTTCAAAAATATGGTTTTTTAGAAGAGTTGTTCAATGATGGCTTGGCAAAGATAGCAAGTAAGATGGCCTGATGCTAGGTATGCATGTCTAGTGTAATTTAGGGTTATAACACCCTTCTCCACTCCAGTTCTCTTATGTTATTGATCCTACAATGAACCACGAACCAAACAAAGTGAAAGAAATAATAGTGTATTCAATGAAGACTTATACATGTGATCAAGGAATCATGTAATAAAATGAGAGTGATTTTATGGGAAAGAAACATGCCACTATATTATATTAAGAGAAAGTGGAAGATACAACCAAACAAACTTGATGTCGCTAAGTTCCCTTTAGGTGGCCCTTTCTCTTGACACACACACTTGCTCCAAGATTGCATGAAGATGATCCATAATAACTTGATAAGCTGAGATGAAGCCTTCAAGCATCTGATGTAGAGTACCTCACACAATTTACAACCTATTCAACCTTAATCATTCCTTACTTGATCTTTCTTACTTAATGCCTAACCTTTTCCATGAGAAATCCATCATTATATAGGAGAAAGAGAGATAGTTAAATAGATCAAGATGATCCCACCAAATCAGAGAGGCGAGTAGGATCTCAACCACATGGATGCCACCTCATATTCTAGAATATTCCTTCTATAACTTTCATGAGCTTCTTCCTTTTTCTCAGTTTTAGAAC
Source organism: Picea engelmannii (assembly GCA_009831015.1). Classification (NCBI taxonomy): domain Eukaryota; kingdom Viridiplantae; phylum Streptophyta; class Pinopsida; order Pinales; family Pinaceae; genus Picea; species Picea engelmannii. The sequence continues at coordinate 99,132 of ML807776.1, forward strand.
GCCACCGCACCCTGTCTATATAGCAGCCTACAGAAACCCCGCAGTCTAGGTTTAGAGCAGCCTGCAGAAATCAACATTTTTGCATTGTATAATACTAATAGCCTGCAACGTCCTTATAAAAACAAGCCTTGTAGAGCAGGAAACCAATTACTTTTCTCATGGGAAATGTCCTTTTGAGAGGCTGAATACATGCTTGTAGACACATCACCAGGGTGACCAAAATAATGTGTAACAAGGCCACTCTTCCATCCATGGCATTTTCACTCAGATAGCATAGCTACTCGAAGTCATGGGTTGAATCAATCATTTCCACTGCAACTTATACAGACTATCTAACTCCTCGTCATATAGAAATAAGAAAATGGAAGATTACGATTGAACAATATGCATGTTATCCAACAACTCTCTACCACGGGTACTTGACATTTTCATTTCTGATTATAGAAGCCCCAGAAAATCATCTCCAAAGCCTTGTGTCAACACTGGATCCCTTTGGTTCTGAAATTTTTATGCTTGACCCATATCCTCCCTGACTTATCTTCTCCGCACACTCACCAAAAATAGGCCAACATGGAGGCAACTACATGCATCTCTCACACGTAGTCCACTAAGCCTCCACCATGGTGTCCAATATGGAGGCAGTTACATGAAACCTGCACATGTAGTCCACTGAGTCATATCCTTGGAATCTGACATCATGATTTACCAAAATATTTTGTATATGACAACAAATAATAATAGAATCATCGTGGATTCGAAAACACGGTGTTGTGAAGTGATTTATACATCATCAAAATTATCCATGATAGAAAACTTTGTCTATTTGGACAAGCATGGGACAAAGAGTATCCTTATATTTCCTTAAGGACAAGGAATCTATAATATTCGATCCACTATCTTTACTTTGGGTAGGCAGGTGTTACAACAAATTTTTCCTCACCCCATGGAACTTGCTTGGATGTCCTTTCCATTTCCCTATGTAGACTTGAAGTCCCCTATTGTACCTTCCAGATCCAAAAAAACACATTTTTCCACATATACATGCCATATCAGTCAGACAACAAGTGTATCTGTAGGTTTCTCCACTATAACCCACATACATCAGGTTTGGTTCTCAAAATTAAAAATTATGTTGGGTTTCCATGCCATTTCACGAGATCCATGATCCTTGACCTTCCATTTACTGGAAACACTACGAATGAACCCTTCAGTTCCATTTGAAGGCTATAAATTGAGCCTTATCCAAGCCTTGAAGGAGATTGAACAATTCAACTTTGAGAGTGAAGACACTCTGGAGAAATTTCACTTCATATTGAGTTTGCATCTCTTTATCCTTGAAAGTTTGAACTCCTTGTTCAGCCCCCAAGCTCTTCCTTATTTTGGATGGAGAACCTCATTGTCTCATTTATATGAGATTGCCTTTGGTGGAGGAATTAAGTGGTGGAGGCCCAACTAGAGGGACTTATTTTCTCGGTTTCGATGTGTGTCGTTACAAAATTTTGTCACCTATATACTTCTACTGATTATTTTAATAGAAATACTCTTTTCTCGTCCAATTGATATCTTGCAAATATTTGAATTATTATTCCATCGGTGTATTTTTCATGTATGTTAATGGATTATGCTAATCTATATGCTAAAATTATATATTATCACCATATGCTTTTGTATATTGGTTGTTGAGGACAAGTTGCACATATAAAGCTTTGAGTCATGTGCTCAATGATGTTGTTCATCGAACATCCGAATGAGGTAGGATCTTGGCCTTCTCGTGTTATCATTTCATTTATATAACATATTTGGGATTAGAGTTGATTTCTGCATGTCATTCCATCTATTGTGGTTTACCCCATGCCATAGAGATATTTTCCTCATAATAGAATTGGTGACCATACTGGGGATTGACAATCGTTTTTGGGGTTTGGAGTGTTTTTATCCTTGATATTATCTCTGTTAGCCTGAGTTTCCTTGTCACCTGATTGCTTGACAACATATTTTTACTTTGCATCTGAGTTTCTTAGCTTAACCCTTTCCATGGAAGTATTTTACTATATATATGCGGTTTTTCCCTTGACAAATGCGTACATACACGAGATGTCCTTCTCTAGGGTGCATACATACACGATTTGTTCTCAAATAGTCGCATACTTAAACTCTTCAGTCTTGTTGGCTGAGTTTGGTGTTTGTTGGGTGAGTTTTGTTGGTTGCCGAGTCTTCTTAGGTCTCTATCTTGACTGTTAAGTGGTTACAGAGTGACATGAATACTTCTTATTGTTGAATTTTTGGGCGGTATTATTTCTTATCATATTTTTCATTGGTTGTCCTTGCACATTTCTCTAAGTATTTTCTTCTTGATATCCTTCTTGGGTTGTTTCTTTTTCTTGCAGTAGGATCTGCATGTGAAGCTTGTATTCAACCCTTGAATTTTCTTTTCTTTATATCGAAAATACAAAAACATTTTCTTATTTTTCATTATGGTATTTTCTATATTGATTACTTTCATTGATTTTGACACATGTGGAGAGATTGCATTTCATTGAAATTGTAGAGATTGCATTCAAAGAGTTTCATTTAGAAGCATACCATCTATTTGAAATTCAAGACTAGCGCTTAGAAATGTTTTTATATTTCCTTGTTTTATATGCTGAGTTGTAATACCACCAATTTCATGATTGCACCTCTTGAGTAAGAAGAATCCATTAAAATTAATGTTGATTAATTAAAATTGATTAAATTTTTTTTTATTTTTCAGGGTACACAAACAAGTATAGGACATATGGCCTTGGAATAGGATTTTTTGAGTAAACTTCTCCAAGTCTATTAAAATAAACATGTGTCTGACCAGGGAGTGGTGAAACCCATTATGTAATTAGTGACGTTAGGAGGCTTCGCTCACACCAGAGTTAAGCACAAGGTCGGGTGAAGTTGGTTGCGAAGATAGCCCTCTAATACCTTCTTAATGCCAAATATATTTCTGGGGTTATATTCATATTTGGGGGTCTTTCTAGTTCCCTTACCTCTGTGATATTTTTATAGCCCTACATTTCCCTATTCATGCATACATGGCCTTGGACCTCTTACTTACATATTTTTCCAAAGCACTACTGAGAAACACTTCTTAAAAAACCATTTTTTAGAAGATGTATGTGCCCTCCACCATTACTTCCTGCATAAATACACTTGCTACACCATTAAATCTTCTGTACATACGTGTGAAACACCATTACAACCCACGTATACTTGCAAAATTTGCAAAAAATATAAAGTTGCAAGGAATTCATTGAAATTTATAGGCTATTGGAAGTTTCCCAACTAATCCACCTGATATATCCCGTCACCCAACCAAATAACCATCCTTTTGTCATATAAATGGAGGTGTTGGGGTATCATTTCACATATAAGCATAAGAATAGTTAAAATCTGCCCGATTTCAGTTCCCCTCCTTGCCCAAGATATTGTTTCCTTTTGTGAGAAATCGCCTCAGCATTCCCTCATCAGCCCCTTCTTCCTCCATTTAACCCATTCCCTTCCATAGAAGAGATCATAAGGTTGAGAGAAGAAGTTCATACAAGGTGCACTTGGAGCATGGTAAAGAGGATCCTGGACCAGGTTCATGGAATGGTGGACGATTTAGATTGTAAGGTATAATCCTTGTATTATGAATAAAAGAGTTACATTTTCCTGTCCCAAATGAAGGTGTCTTGAGTACTTTTATTGATTTATGCTTGACATTATAACATCTAACCCTAACTTATATATAGAATAGCATGCTTGTAGTTCTTTGTTTTCCTATATTTGGATGCAGGTCAGCCCTAGGAGGAGACGTGAAGTCATTAGAACTTCCAAGCGCAAGTAGATCATCACCAGACGTGGGATTAGAGGTATAGTTACCCGATCTCTTCTCTCTTTTCTTTCTATGCATTATTTTTTGTATGTTTAGGGTAGTATAGAGAATTGATTAGATTATATACAGTTATTCGCTCTGTCTACATCTTGAACCCTGGCGTAGTTAAAGGGTTTTTTTTCCCACTAGAAGAACTGACGACCATACTGGGGAAGCCTCTAGGGTTTTTTAGGGGATTTTGGGTTGTTTGATTGGTTTGTTTTCCTTTCAATTTTATTTTGAGTTTTATGAGTCTGTTAAGAGATTCTGGTCATCTTAAGGTGCAATACCAATTGTCCCTTCCTTGTAATACTGCCTGATATTTTATTTTTTTGGAAAGATAAAGAGGTGTATGCGCCCGGTCTTGAGTCATCCTGTGTACATACACACTCTGCTCAGTAAACATACCGTGTACATATGCAGGTTGTTGATGCAATAGCTCGCATCTCGGTTTCAAGAATATTTTTGAAAAAAGAGGGAGTTTGTCTCTTTCCTGATTGAAGTTTACACTTCTCAGGGTTTTCTTGGATTAGTCTAGAGTCTCTGTTTACAATCATATCCTGGGTTTAGAGTTCAATTTTCTTGTTTTATTGATTTTCTTGTGTTTACTTTTAAAAAGGGGTTTTAAGCAATCTGTTGAATTGTAAATATTCATTCTTGGTTTGTTGATTGATTCCTTGTGATATGCAGTGGGATAAAGGTTTTTTTTGGTCTTGTTTCAGTCTTTTTATCCTTCTTTACTTGCTTTGAAAAAAGAAAAAGATTTATTTTAGTTTTTTTTTTTTAAGCAATTTAAAAAAATAAAAAAAAATCTTTTCAGTTTGGTAAAGTAGTTAGAGTTGGTTATTTGTAAAAAGGAAAAAGAGTGTTTTTCAAGTACTTTCTTGATTTCTTGAAGCATAAGTAGCTTGTATTCAAGCAAAATTACATTTTAGGTTTTCTTTACAAGATCTTGAAAAGTTGGTTACAAAGAGTTAGTTATAAAACTTTTCTTTTGGATTAGAAGTATTGTTTCTTTCAAGTGATTTATTTTTAGTCTCCTTTTCGTCTCTTATAACACCATTAGTTTCACCACCATATACCATGAGTAAATCAAGCCATTAAAAAGAACACTTAATATAAAATAAACTAGAATTTTTATGTTTGTAGGGTCAACCAACTAGTTTAGGGTTAGGGCCTTGAATTAGGTTGGAGAGGAAACTCTTCAAGGTTGTCAAAAAAAACATTGGAGTCTGAGTTAGGGAGTGTTTAAGTCGAGTGTTATAAAATTTATCTGGGACCCCCATCTAACATAGGGGATAAAAATGAGGTCGCGTGAGGAAAGGAAGCAGAGATAACCCCTCCAAAGACAGACTCGACATACTAGGGAATTCATATTGAGGATTTTTCTTGGGAGTACTACCGACTGCATTTTCCTACAGAGCTTTGTGGACCTCGAATCCATTCGAGATCCTATGTTGTCTTCCGAATCATTTTCTCTCGATACCCTTGATAGGTTTCGGACTTGTTGTCTTTCTCATTATGATCTGCTCGACTGTCAATTGTACCCTCCTGGTCACTAACTCTGAGCTGGAAATTTAGTTGCCCATATTCTAGGGACTTACACAGGTGACAATGGGGGTATACCATGGTACCTGGGGCAGAGGTCAGGTCACACTTCACAGAGTATACCTGGAGGGTGCTTCCGTGTTCAAGTTTCACTTCCATTGGTTAGTTTCTTTAGTCTTGATTTACGTAACTGTCCTTCCTACTAGATAGTTGGCTGCTTGATTTGTCTTTTAGGAAATTTTCAGTGTATGCTTTGTTTTTAAACACTAGTTAAGACTTACTATGTCAATTGATCATTTCATAATATGGAATATCAACAGTTGTGTCGGTTGCGAAGGCTTTAGGGCCTGTCGTCAGTTACATTGAAGTTGCCTCCACCACCGTTACAGTGAAGACTTGACCAACAAGGGTCATTTGAAGCAACCAGGCTGCAGGAAAATGTGCTCGAGCCTGCTCCACGAGGAGACTATTTGACTTTGGAGGAACCTATTGTTTCCAACCTTGAGGTGGAATCTCTCAGGTCAGCCAACCTTCCGAAAACTAACTTGTCGGCACCGATTTTGATCTATATCGTCCCTCCTGAGGTGACACCCTCCAGGCACCAGCTAGTCTTACAAGAAGCAATGGAAGAAAATGTTGCTATTGGCATCTTGCCTCCTCTCCCACCTTCTCCATTTCACACCAGAGTGGTCTCAACCCCCTCTACTTTGGGCAGTGGTTTGATACCGTCATTGGCAGTGACCACTGCTTCGTTTACTCAGAGTGTGGTGGGCCCTCCATTCTCATATGGGATGCTTGACTTTGATTCAAACTCGTTTCTTACCTAATCCACCTTACAGACCATGGGTATGGGGTTAGGGAGCTCAAATTATCCCATGCAAGGGTCAACCGAAGGGACTTCAATCCCCTTTAATGATATCCATTATGGAGGGGGTCACATACCTCCTCTGTCCCCCTCGCTTGGTGGTGATTTCCAACAACCAGTCGAGTTGAATGCTAATTATAGCTTATTTGGAGTAGGAATTTTAGGACCTTCATCTTACATAACGTCAGTGGGATCTATGACATTTGTTTTGCTCGACGCGTTTGGGAACAACGCTTTTTCTTCGGTTGTTGTCTCGGTTAGGGGAAACCCTAGTTTTGGACAACAGAACCTCGTGCAGGGTTCTATTCCTTCACAGGGAGTGACGACATGAGTTTCTCCTCTTAGGGGATTTTGAATCCTTGGCAAGGATCAGTTCCCTTGCAAGGGATGTCATTCAGGGGAAACCCCTTCCATGCTCAATGGAACCTTGGGCAGGGCTCTATACTTATGCCTGTTGGATCGGTTGGGGGAATCCCCTTCCAAAATCCTTAGAAAACAACGTAGGGAGCGATCCCCCAACAAGCCATTTCATCCAATTATGGGAGTCAACTGATGATACCCCAACAGACGCAGTTTCTATATGCTGGTCAAGGCCACAGTTTCTCCCAAACCCCTGGCCAACAGTCCAAATTTTCCTGGTAACCTGGTGTCAGTCAAACTCTAGGACCCTCTTTTCCTGTACATAGTACTCAACCTTAACTACCATTTATGGCAACGCTACATATGCCATACTTGTCGATATTACTCAATGAACCAATTTTTCATGACCCATGTTGGCCCCCCATGCCAACTAAGTTTCCCTCAGATATTCTGAAATTTGAAGGAAAGCCTGGCGAAGATCCAGGTGATCACGTGACAACCTTTCACTTATGGTGCTCGTCAAACTCACTATGATATGACTCTATCCAGTTGTGCATTTTTCAACGCACTCTTATCTGGGGAGCCACGAAATGGTATATTGAGCTCGACCTCTCAAGCTATTATTACTTCAATGACTTGGCAATGGTATTTTTGAACCATTTCCAGTTACTTGTGAGATACGATGTCAACATCGAATTCTGGCCAACTTCGAGCAAACCAAGTCTGACCATATCTCCAATCATATCTGAGAATGGCAACGTAGAAAGAGATTGATTAAGGTCCAGGTCCCTCCATATTTCTTGCTAGAGTGGTTCCTGAAGTCTTTGGTGCCTTGCATCTCCAAGGATGTAGCGAAAAATGGAGTGTTTTCATAGGAGGAGGCATAATGAGAGCGCAACAGATTGAATTGATCTACTCCCAGTCTGGCATGCTCTATGAGATTTTTTTGGATGCACTGCGGTCTATTCTCGACAAGGCCAAGAAAATTTTTGGACCCCATGCTGATGGTATTGTGGCTTCAGCACAAGGAAAGTCCGCTAATTTTTTGTGAAATCAATTGCAACAATTTTCGGTACAACAGGATGTGGCTAGCCAGACCTCGAGTTAGGTTGTTCCCCATACCCAAATGTTGGACATACACAGTGTGCAGTCAAGGAACCCTAAGTCCAACCAACAGCCTGAGGGAAAGAAGAAACAACATAACAATAAGGGTAAAGGGGACAAAAAGGCTACTAACAATGCTGGCAGGGGAAAAACGGAGAAGAGAAAGTCGAAGTATCCATGTAAACTTTGCACAGAGGACCACCTGAATCATATGTTCCCTCGAATTGTGGAAGTTCAGAACCTATTGGTTCAACAATGGCTTGTTGTTCTGATGAACCCATTTCCACATGGGAAAAACATGGCTCAATCTTCAGCATCCTCAAGCGTAGAAGGGGGAAGTCAGGGACCCACCGCGACTACTGGTAATAACCTGACCATGAATGTTTACATGATGAAATTCGAGGCTCATATAGTGACTAGGGATTGAGGTTAGAGAATTCCAGAATCCGTCGAAAAGGGAAAATAAACCACGAACCCACTGAATCCTCTCTGTATTGAGAAGACAGTGGGAGAAACGATGATTCGCATCCCAAAAGGTGCGTTTAAAAAGGCTTCTCATAATTTGAACGTGAGGGATACCCATAATTACTCTGTTGTGGAAGATTTGGCACAAACCCCTTGTGCGATGTATTCTTTGGAAGTCCTCCAGTGTTTCCCTTTGTAGAGAAAATATCTGTTATTTTCCTTGGGATCGACATAGACTTGTAACCTGGGAGCGATCATTCTTGATCCAACTGACTTGAAACCCCATCTTCCTTACCACATTACATTTCAGATAGTAGTGGTTTATACCACAAAATATTTTACTTGAAACATTTTCCATACGGTGGTTGACGAGGGAACCTTGACTTGCATGATGTCGTTGGAATGTTGGAAGGCCATTGGTGAACCCAGTTTGTCTCCGTCGCCTACATTGCTTACGACATTTGAAGGACGGTCATTTAGACCACATGGAATCATTCCTTGTTTCCCCATGTAGATGGGAGGAGAAACCATGTGTGTCGAAGTTGAAATGGTCGATGCGCCTCTCAACTACAACCTTTTGTTAGGAATGATTTGGACTTATGCGATGCATGCAGTGGTTGCTACAATTTTTCATCTCTTGTGTTTTCCACATGAGGGTCGGATTGCCACCATTGACCAGTTTTCCTTCTCCCGTCGTGACCGTTCATCAGAGACTTCCATGGTATCGATGATTGATAATCCATAGCCGGACACCATCAAATTAGGTTTTGGTTTGTGTCTGTCATTGATGGGAACTTTCAATTACCCACCATATTCCAACGATGTCAAGCTTATATCAGCTTTCCCTGACTAGCCTAAGGGCTGCAATATTTCAAGTGTCATCATTTCGAATGAATTACTTTCACGATCCATGGAATCTTCCTTCCCCATCGACTTAGATGGAAGGGACAAGGCATCCTTTCATGGCCATGCACTTGTCCGTCACTGAGTTTGCATACAACATTGTCTAGCAAAATTTGTCCAACCCTAATCTGACTCCCCCACAAGAGTTAGATCCAGTCCTCAATCCTATTTGGGCTCAAGGTTCTTTTTCCACAACAAATCCTTTAGACCCAGTATTTCCCTCTGATGAGGCAATTCTTGAGGAATTGATTGGTCCAGACAGACCTTGTGATGATCTTCATCATAGATCTTACTTCCTTCCCGAGTTAAGGAGAATAGAGATGAGATAATTTGTTTCGACCGTGAATGGAGATAGGTCTTGTCCTATTAATCCTTTGGCTATGCACGTAGTTTATGTCGAGGGTAATATGGTGAGTATCACTAAAATGATTCCTATAGATATCTCCAGAACCCCTAGCATTGTGGAGAATGTTTTCGTCAGAGCGGACTGATCCCCCAAAGAGATTCGAATTTATACATAGTTATTTAAGGAATTATGTGATGTTTTTTCCTTGTCTTATGAAGAAATTCTAGGAATATACACAAGAATTGTTGAACATGAAATAATGAATTATCCTGATGCCAATCCGATCTGACAGAAGCTTCATCTGGTGAATCCTCAAAAAGCGACATAAATTAAGGTTGAAGTAGAGAAACTGCTTAAAGCTAGTTTTATCTACCCCGTGCCGTTGAAGGAATGGGTGTCAAACCCTGTTCCGATTAACAAGAAATAATGTATGATTCACGTGTGCATGGAATTCTATGACTTGAACAAGGCCTGTTCGAAAGATAATTTTCCCACCCCTTTCACTGATCATATTATCAACAAATGCACTAGCTGCGAGGTATTTTCATTCATGGATGGTTTTTAGGGTTATAACCAGATTCAAATCAAACCTGAAGACCAACATAAAACAAATTTTATTTGTCCTTGGGGCACATTTAGGCATTGTAGATGCCTTTTGGCCTGAAGAATGTTGGAGCCACCTTTCAGCGGGCCATGTCATTTTCTTTTCATGACCTTAGAAATATATTCGAGGCACTATCATCACATTCTCACAAGAGATCTGATCATCCCACTCACCTTCGACTAATATTTGAACGATGTCGCTACTATTAGATTCGCATGAATCCTAACAAATGCAGTTTCTGTGTGACGTCAGGTTGTCTCTTAGGTTTTATTGTTTTGAAAATAGGGATCATGGTTGATCCTCTCAAGGTTGAGGTGATAGTTCAATTCCCTCCCCCGTGCAAAATACCTCTTCTTCAGAGCTTATAGGGGAAATCGAACTTTCTTTGGTGTTTTGTCATGAATTACGATGAGATCACTAAAGGGTTTATGTGTCTCTTGAAAAATGGAGTCCGATTATGTTGGGATGAATTTGCTGAACTCTCTTTTGAAGTTTTGAAACATGCCCTTACGTTGACCCCTCTACTCTGGCCCCCTGATTATAACAAAGATTTATTTTTGAATTTGGCTACCGCAGAGTCGACCATTGACATGGTCTTGGTTCAAGCGGATGATCTACTTGAGGAGCATGTTATTTATTACCTTAGCCGAGGCCTGGTTGGGCCAGAACTCAACTATTCTCACGTTGCGAATCTTGCTTTGGAAGTAATTCATGTTGTCCAATGATTCTGTCATTAAATTTTGTTTTGCAAGACCATTGTCATTGTCATTATGAACCCTTTTCAATATGTGTTAACACAACGGGTCATTGGTGGAAATATCAGTAGATGGATTGTAATCCTCCAGTAATTTGACTTGGATTTTGTTTCTGCGAAATCCAAAAAGTCGTTGGTCTTTATCGAACTTATTTCAAAAATTCTGGTTGAGTCTAGTGATATCATGCCCGAAGAATTTCCTATCAAAGGAGATCATGTTCTAATCGCATATTTGGACCCATGGTATGGATATATACTAGTCTATCTCTAGACTTTGAAGTGCCCCGCTTGTTCTTCCCACGATGAGCATCGACAAATTCGCCATCGGGCATGAAACTATCTCATACTCAATGACAATTTGTATTGTCGAGGTGTAGATTGTGTTCTTCATCGTTCTTATCCACGACGAAGTAGAACTTGTTTTGAATGACTGCCACACTAGAGCATGCGGTGGTCATTTTTTTGGGATGGTAGCAACCCAAAATATTCTACATGTTGGTTACTTCTAGCCCTTGTTAATCAACGATTGCATTGATGTGGTCAAGAAGTGCCACCTATGTTAGATCTTCTCTCGGAAGATGCAGGCACAACCTTCTTCAATGTTTCCTGTCATTGTTGTTGGTCCTTTCACCAAGTGGTGCATTGACTTCACTACAAGTCACCTGACTTCATCCAGGGGGAATCGTTACATCATTGTAGTGGTATACTACTTCATGAAATGCGTCGAGACTATGCCAACATTTAACAATGATTGCGGAACAATGAATATTTTCATTTTTAACCAGATAGTACAAAGGTTCAACATCTCGAAGGAGATTGTCATTGACCATGGCAATCACTTCCAAAACAAAATGATGACCAAGTTAACATCAAATCTTGGGTTGAGGCAAGAACATTCATCACCTTATTACCCACAAGTGAATGGTCAGGTTGAAGCTGTGAATAAGTCTCTCAAAACTATTCTTCAACGGATGATCAATTCTGCTAAGTCAAATTGGCATTTGATGTTGTACTCAAGGTTGTGGGCCTACTGAATTTCTGTGAAGATTTCCACTAGTTTCTCACCTTTTCAAATTGTATACGGTATGGAATTATTCTTACCTATTGAGTGTCAGATCCCATCTTTAAAGTTGGCAATGGAATTACTGCTAGACACTTCACTGCTTGAGGAACACCTACTATATCTCGAGCATCATTGTGATGTAGCCTCGGCCAATGAGTCTCATATGAAACAAGTCAAGTGTCAGTACGATCGGTTCATTCGTCCTCGTATTTTCTCCAAAGGAGATATTGTCTTGGTCTATGACCAAGACAAAGATCCCCCATGGGTAGGCAATTTCAAACCCATGTGGTTCATACCATTCATTGTGAAATAGGTATTGAAGAAGGGTGCTTATCGTCTGGTTGAATTTAAAGGAAATGCCTTAGCAGAGCCTAGAAAGAGGCTCTACCTCAAGGAGTATTACTCTTAGGTTGGTCGCCTAGGTGACTTGTTTTACATATGTATAGTTCTTATACAATTTTTTGTCTTTTGTTTTATGGACGTGTAGTTATTTATGTATTTTTTTTCACTGTGGCAGATGTCAAGTGAATCAGAGGTGTTTTTTGGGTTCGCAGATGGTACTAGCTAACACACTCAGAGGCTTGCTTCCGTAGCTTGGGTGATTTTCACACATGGAGGTTAGTTGCTATCTTTCAAAGGTATTTGTATAGGTGACACCACAAAAAATGTCACTGAGTACAATGCAGTGATAAAGTTGCTTCATGACGTTTTTTCGCATGGCATTTCACACCTCTGGGTCTACCTAGATGCTCAGTTGGTTGTCTCCCAATTAAATGGAGTTTACCACATTTATGATCCTACTTTTCACTAAATTTTCCTTAGGGTACGTCTCTTAGAACATTACTTTGATTACATTACATATATCCATGTTCCTAGGAGATTTAATCATATGACAGATACTCTAGCTATCAAAATATTAGTTTGGCATGTTGAACATACATAGAAAGAGAAGCACACACATACACATGTATATACATTTGTAAAAAATGTGATCCATAAGACAAATAAGATGTATATATATATATATATATCAAAAACGTGTCACGAGTACATAGGTGGGCGCGAATGCCTCAAAAATAAGTTTCATTATACATTGTTGGTCTTATTCCCTCGGCACATCAAAAGTCTATCCTATCTAAGCTCAGGGCCTATTGTCCCTACCATAATGAACGACATCATTGGCTAAACGTCGAAAAGGATGGACCCATGTTTGTGGCACCCCCACTACATGAGGATGCATGGAAGGTGAGAGATCCTTGATCTCGACCATGGGTACTCTGCGAGTGAGCACAGTGAGGTTACACTCCACTAGTCTCAAAACTCTCTTAGCCTCTCCGACTGGAGGTCCCCCTACTGTAGTTTCTAATTTTCCAACTATTGTTGATCTTGCTTCTGGTCGTGGATGTCATCGAGTCCTCGTGAAGTCTACTAGGCACATTAGTCCCACATATGTACATAACAGATACACAAAATTCAGTACTTTATACGCATATAAAACTGATATATATAAAAACAATTAAAATTTAAATAACATTTAAAAACATTTTACCTATCTCTCCTCGATCCTCTCCGATAGGCATGGACATGTATGGGTCCCTAGAAACGTTGATCCCATCATAGGGGTAGTCCTCAATCATCAGAATCTATTGTGCCCACCAGTCAAATAATTAATCATCAAAGGCCTCTATGGTCCTCCCCCCCCCCCTATCATGGCAACAATGCTTCCCATCTGCATATCATTGGGAAAGAGGCTACATGGCCCCATACAGTCTCTCTCAAACTAATATTGGGAACCCTCTCGAAGAATAAGGAACACAAAATAGTGTCAAACCCAAATTTCTTGTTGCTATGTTGTCGACACTCTGTTAGTTGTCTCTTCATTCATGTGAGTATGGTCGTGCTCTAGTAAAAAATATGAGTCTCCTAGCACTGAATAGCACAGTGCATGTGTGACCAGGAAATATGGTGTAGGGCCATGGATCCAGTAATCCACCCAATCAGTAGTAAGATTACTCGCAAAGTCAAACTCATGATCTTATGTATAGGAACCTGAGAACCTACACTCTTAGTTCCAACCTCACAGTACATTTGGATGTAGTCCTCGATGTTAAAAGGCCTAGGGGAAATGTCTGCAGATTGACTGGTTCCCCTCCCTTCGAGAGGCCAGTCAAGAACTAAATATCTTCAGTCGTCGTAGTCAACGACTTTCCCTCTAGCATGAATTCCTATACATCCGGGTGTTAGTAATCAACAAGGGCGTTCAACAATCTGGGTTGTTCCCTCATAAAAGGACACTAGAAGAAATTTCATATCCCTCATTGTTTCAGTGTGGTGATGGATGTAGGGTCCTCTTCGACTAGTATGTTTATATCCTCATGTTCCCTCTCCCTCCAGTGGACATACATCCTGTTCCATGGAAAAAATGGAGGAATTTAACTCTTGAGTTTGATTTTTTCCAATATTTTAAGTGTGTACATGGGTTGTATTGGCCATGGTCGTGTATGTACATGGACAAAGTGTTTTCTTCCTGAGTACATACATGGGTTGTCCTTGGAAAAACCACGTACACACGGGGCCTCTCTTTTTAGGAGAGCGTGACCCCTCAAAAACAAAATTAAATGCATAAAGGAAATATTTAATTGCAAGAGGGATGCAATTACTTACTTGGTCAGAGCAGAAGTTCGTTTAATCCACTGAAGCTCCCATAATCAACTTCTTTAGAAAAAGGTATTTTTCTCCTTTTGGGTAATTTTCAAACTACAATGGTGAAAATGAGCTGTCAGCTTCTATTTATAGACTTTTATGGCCCCTTTTGCCACTTTTTTGACCCACTTTGTCTTCTTTCGTGGCTTGGAAATCACTTGGTTCCAATTCCGAGTTTCTTATTAGATGTTATGGTGCACTTTTTCTTTTTGGTTTGGTAACTTTTTGGGGATTGGTCACTTTTCGGTATCCTTTGGTAAAACTCATTTTTCCAACTTTTTTCATTTAAGTTAGGATATCTCCTCCACTTTCTACATCTCATTGTATTTTCTGCTTTCCCATAGGATCGACCCCACCGAGGTACGACACCGAACCTTCATTGTTTGTCTATAAGTGTCGTAATTAGGTGGTAGAGCCTACCTCTACATGGATGCCTTAGGTAGATCCTTGTTTTATTTTGGCGTCCATGATGTCGGTAATGACTATAGGCTCGAGATTCCTTGTTAGTCCTGTCATGATTAAGAGATTGACCCTCATTTGTATCATGCACCATCATTCTTGGCCTCACCCTTGGGACTCACAAATGATCACACTTTGTTGTCTTTCAAGCTCACTTTACAATTCAAAAGAAACATCCAACGAGACTTTATTTATGATTTTTGATATTGTATGGATTAAATGAGAAAATTAGCCCCCGAAGTATTCTTTAATCCCTTTTCAGACTCTCTAAACATGAAAATATTGTCAAGCGATCTTGTTTCCCTTGACGCTTTCCAAACTCAAATTTGAAGGCACGTTTGTCTGGCGGTAGTTTACCCCAATTTTGGTCCGAACGGTCAATTTCACAAATAAAGGTATGCTCTAGGAACTTTGGTTCGCTACAAAAGTATTCTCAAGCATAAGTTTAACCCTTTTTTGAGCCTGAGGGACTAAATCTTTGAAAAAGGAACAATCTACCTGGTTTTGGTTTATCACCTTTTTCGGGCCTTGGAGATTACTTACGAAAAAGGAACCCCCACGGAGTCCATAGTTAATCTCTTTTCAGACTTCCTAAAACTTAAAAGATCATTGAGTGAGATTGTCCCTTCACACTCGTTAAATTGGTCCAGAAGAACATCTAATGGGATGAGTTTACTCCTTTTTCCAACCTATAGATTATAGAGGAAAAAGGTATGCCTCGAGAGATTCGTCTCACCGGGAGATTTCTCCTCAGTTACTTTTATACTTTCTCGGGCTAAGGAGACTAAACTCAGAAAAAAGTTGTGATTCCATAGTTAATCTCTTTTCAGACTCCTTAAAATTGAAAATATTGCCGAGTGATCTTGTCTTTGTCACACTCGTTAAAATGGTTTTGAATATATGTTTTTTCGGTGCAAGTTTAACCCTTTTTCGAATCGACTAGACTATCTTTAAAAAGGGTACTCCCTGGAGTCTTATTTTATGTTTTTTCAGACTCTCTAAATGTGAAAAAACTACCGAGCATACCTTCTATGGGCTCGTTAAAATTACATTGAAGGGGGTTTTCATTGTGTCTTGCTTAATCACATTTTCATCTCTGTGTATTTGGCCTAATTCTGGATCCATGTTGCTCTCAAATGAACCTTTGAAGCATGCCTTATAGGCAAGCCTTGTAGAACGTTTTGCCTCTATGAACTGACACCTTGACCCATGGAGGAATTTTCCTCGAGTGTCCTTTTCCTGCACATGTCTCCTTGCTCTGAGAATTAGTGTGTTCCTTGCACTTGGAACTAGTATGCTTGCTTGCGACACTCATTCCTCCTTTGTAACCTATCATTATCTTATTCTTTTTCAAGCTCTTTAAACAATTGAAAAAGACAAAAAAATCAAATACTCAAAAAAGAGGGGATGAGAAATATGTATTCTTTTTTCGGCAGCACAAGGAGTCACCCTTGGACAAAGCACATCCTTCCATTTGTTCGTCAAGCATTGGGATCTAGTATCACCTTATGAATTTGTTATCACTACATAGAGTTTTGTTCTGCTTCATTCGGTTACTCTTCCAAACACATGGAGAGTTTGTGTTTCCTCCTACATCATGAGCTTATGTCAATGTCATGTTGTCTGAGTCTGATCATATTTCGTGCTTTTTTCCAAGGGAATTTTCACCCAAAATGAGTCGACCTTTCTACATCTTGTCTCTTGACCTTATGATTCATCCATATCGAGAGTCTAGTCAAGTCCTGATTCACAATCGACGAAGTTCTCTGCCTGGTCATCGAGATCCTCATGTCTTTTCCCGATGAGACATCAAATACCTCAGGGTAGTGAGTTATGCACTCCCATTATACTCCTACCATATTTTTGAAGATATTGAAGTTGTTGCTCGAGCTATGAAGACCTCATCTCCAGCCATCGGGCGTCACTAGCTTCTTGAAGATGGATATTATATTTGTATATCTTTGATTTTGAGATGTAGATCCGATGTGTATTTATCACGGATACACTTTAGATAGTTATATGACATAGATATGTAGTGTATTTTATTGGAAGCCATGATTTATTTCATCCTGAGCATGGGTATGCCTGCCTCAGAGAGAAAATTCTTGTTTTGCAGATGGCACCTCCCGAACTATGGTCCCGGGATCACTCGATTTCATACATTGGTAAAGATGTTGTAATGTATTTCGGCCATCGGTTTCTCTTATGACTTCACACAATAGGGGACATCTGTTATGGCACTAAATTTCCTTATTCATGCATACATGGCCTTGGCCCTCTTACTTTCATATTTTTCCAAAGCACTGTTGAGAAACTCTTCTTAAAAAACCATTTTTTAGAATGTGTACGCACCCTGCACCATTACTTCCTACGTACATACACTGGTTGCACCACTATAGCTCACATACATACACATTTTGCACAATTACAACCTGCGTATACTTGCAAAAGTTGAAAAAAAAAATAAAATTTCAAGGAATTCCTTGAAATTTACGGGCTATTGGAAGTTTCCAAACTAATCCACCTACTATATCCCGTCACCCAACCGAATAACTATCCTTTTGTCATATGAAAGGATTTTTTGGGGTCTCATTTCACATCTAAGCATAAGAACAGTGAAACTCTTCCTGATTTCACTTCCCCTCCTTGAACAAGATATTGCTTCCTTTTGTGAGAAATTGCCTCAACATTCCCTCATCAATCCCTTCTTCCTCCATTTAACCCATTCCCTTCCATAGAAGAGATTATAAGGTTGAGAGAATAAGTTCATACAAGGTGCACTTGGAGGATGGTAAAGAGGAGGCTGGACTAGGTTCTTAGAATGGTGGACGAATTAGATTGTAAGGTATAAGCTTTGTATTATGAATAAAAGAATTACATTTTCCTATCCCAAATGATGGTGTCTTGAGTACTTTTATTGATTTATTCTTGATATTATAACATATAACTCTAACTGATATATGGAATAGCATGCTCGTAATTCTTTGTTTTCCTATATTTGGATGCAGGTCATCCTTGGGAGGAGACGTGCAGTCCTTGGAACTTCCAAGCATGAAGAGATCATCACTAGAGGTGGGATTAGAGGTATAGTTACCTGCTCTCTTCTCTCTTTGCCTTCTATGCATTAGTTTTGGTATGTTTGGGGTAGTATAAAGAATTGATTAGCTTTCATATGGTTATTTTCTCTGTCTACATCTTGAACCTTGATGTAGTTAAAGGGGGGGATTTACCGCTATCATAGAGGTGGTTCTTTTAATATTTCGGGCTTTTTTACCCTACCCATATGGTGGACTAAACTGGCTATTAGCTGCAAGAACACCAGAAAAAACCCAGATAGCAAGCAGACCTCGCCAATCTTTGATCCGGAAAAAATTTTAAAATCACGAAAATCACTTAAACAAGTCTTTTTATCCACATATACTATAGGTCAGCCTGAATTTACGCAATCAAACTCATCAGAAACTCTTGAAAGATCACTTTCACTTCCCCCCTCATTTGATACTTTCTCATTTCCTGAAGTTTCTTCTCCAGATTTCCGTGAATCTTCTCCTCACACTTTCTGAACTTCAATCTCAAATCTAACCATGGTGGCACAAGGAGGTGATAGAGCTGGAGGTGGTGCCCCTGGAGGTGGTCAAGTACCGCTTCCTGGGATTTTCACTAAAGTGGCTGCTAGATATGCTCCCCTTGTTCTTCCTGTTCCTCTTCATGATCTCCCCGAGAATTATATGAAAAGCCTTCCGAAATTTACAGGGGAAGGTGATTTGACTGCCCAAGAACATATAAACTTTTTTGATCAATTTGCTGACATACTCGGGATAGAACATGAATATGTTTATTCTAGACTCCTCGTTCAAACTTTTGAGGGACAGGTGAGGACTTGGTTCAGATTCTTAGCAGCTGGATCTTTAAGATCCTATGAAGAACTTGAAAGTGCATTTATTAGACAATGGGGAGAGAGGAAATATCACCTCTACTACTTAACTGAATTCAGAGCCCTTAGAAAGAAAAACTCTGAGTTAGTTCTAGAATTCACACAGAGGTTCAATAAGTTGTATAATAAAATTCCAGTTGAGGTTAAACCTTCACAACCTGCAGCAAAAGTGACTTTTGCTGGCGCTTTTGACCCCAACTTTGCCTTATTATTGAGAGAAAGGAGATCAATAGATCTCACAAAAATGCAGGATGATGCGCTCGATATTGAATCAAACATGATGGCATCAGGGAAACTTAAAGAAAAGACTGCAACTGGAAACAAAGAAAATAAAAAATTTAAAGAGCAAGGTGGATCTTCAGGATTAGGAAAATCCTCGGGAGATAGAATAGAAGAGATGGTTAGGGTCATTCGAGAACTTTCAAACAAGATCTCAAAAATGGAACTAGAGAAATCAAAAAGAGATAATTTCCCTAGAAAAGATTTTCGAAGAAATCCTGAACCTCAGGGACCACAGAAAATAATTAAAAATGAAGATCAAAAAATTCCAACACAATATTTCGGGATTTTTTACCCTACCCATATGGTGGACCAGACTTATGATTGTTCTCTTGCACATAGGTTACCTGTAGGGGTTATTTTGTAGGTACCCTGAGTCAGATAAGGGTCGGACAACACATAGCCTTTATGGAGAATTACCTCTTCAGGGGAATCTAACCGACTGCATTGTTAATCCCAGGATGGCCCTTATAACTGATTATGATACATCTAATATTTTGAAGGGAGTCTCAGGCCCCTCTTGGGAGAGACATACCTACTCTAGGGAGGGAGGCCCCTTTTCAGCCACTATATCCTATTTGTGTGTATTGACCTTTCTATTTTATTTTGGTGTGCTCTCTGATTATTATTTGGCCCTAGGATTTAGTTTTATATCTCGATCCTTGAGTCATCATGGAGAAATATGAGCCTCCTCACAAGTCTTTTTGTTTTTTGAAGTTACCACCACATCTTGAGTCTTTACTGAAGTTTCCTTATAAAAGGAGTAAATTTAATAAACATGGTACATATATCTCCACACCCCAGTCTTGTGATAATCTAGTTATGAGTACTGAGTCAAACTCGAATGTCACAGGGAGTCTCTCGACTCCTATATCTTCCATGATTAGTGGGATTGCTTCAACTCCTTAAGCCTCAATTGTTGGGGTGTCATAGATCCCCAGCCCTGCTTCTACCCAACCTGTGGGTTCTACTAAACCAATAGGAGTGAACCCTTTCAGATCTCTTTTTGGTACACTAGGTTACAATTATCAGCCAATACCTTTGTTCTCTGTTAAGCCCTAATATCGGCTCATTAACCCTTAATTGGGGCATATTAGATTAGTAATGTTATTTTATTTATGTCGCCTTTAGGCCACTAGTTGTAATTATACCTCCTAGTCTCCTATATATACCAAGGAGACATTTTCATTTTGAATCATCTTGTACTTGAACATTTAAGTGGGGTAAAAGGAGGTTTCCCCCTCAAAGATGCTTATTATCTAAAATTATCTCTTTTTCAAGGCATTGAGTACTTTTCCTGAGGTTTTTCTATGCTATATTGATGTTTGGTTCTTAACATATGGTATCAGAGCTCAAGGTCTTGGGGTTTGGCTACTACATCTGAGACACCGTGGAATTTTCACTATAAATTGTTTTCTACAATGTTTCAGAAGGAACGGCGTGGAGGATATTTAGTAGATGGATTAAGGTACGTTGGGTTCAAAATTCAGCTCCTGAGGCCTTATACTTTCGGAGATACAGCCTGTACAAGATAGGGTTCTGGAATCATCCTGAAATGAGTCATTGCAAAATTTTCACTATAAAACATTTTCTGTAACGTTTCAGACCCTGAACTCCAAATGAAATTTACAACAATTAGTAAGGTAGCTTTGGTAAAAGTTTCATCTTCTGGGTCATCTTAAATTTGTATATACACCTTGTGTAAGATAGGGTATCTGACTAGTTCTATTGACTAGTCTCAAGAAGGTGTTCCAGGTAAAACAATCATAACTTCTTACTAGAGTATCCAAATTGAGTGGGAATGGTTTCATTGGATCATGAATAGTCTGTAGTATTTTGGGTGAGAGTTTCAGAATTTGATATCAATTATTTTGTGCGGGGCATGCTATACAATTGAGATGTCCTGGAAAGGCCAAAAATTGACAAGTTGTGAGGAAGTTACCATAAATTCCACTTGGCACATCCAATTTTGATCAGGCCTATGGCATTGCAGAGAAGAAATATCAGAGAACTACCTAAAAGAAAGTTTCATACCCAGAAGGGCCAAAACTTGCGAGATAGAACAGAATAAATATTGTCTAGCAAAACCGCCTCAAAATCAAGATTCAAAAGTGATACTTGGCCAACATGCCACCGAAAAAGGGACCTTCTACACCAAGTAAGCCTCCATAAAATCATAATTGGACTCTTGATGAAGGTGAAGAAATGCGTAGGGAAATAAATGAACTATAAAAGAAGATGGATTCAATGGAAGCTAAGTTGATGGATTCAATGGAAGCTAAGTTGGATACTAAGATGGATTCAATGGAAGCTAAGTTGGATACTAAGATAGATGGTTTAAAAGGGGATATCATGGAAGTATTGAAAAATTTCGTAAC
>ML807776.1:123965-144162 GCA_009831015.1 Picea engelmannii
TATTGTAAGTGACAGAGATCCCATCTTCACTGGACATTTTTGGACATAATTATTTTCTTGTTTGGGTACTCAATTGGCTCATAGCTCATCCTATCATCCTAAATCTGATGGACAAACTGAGATAGTGAACAAATGTCTGGAAGAATACCTTCGTTGCTTTGTCTCTAATAAACAAACACAATGGTTCAAATGGTTACCCTTGGTAGAATGGTGGTATAACATGTCCTTTCATACTACAACAAAAATGACACCATTTATGGCACTTTATGGATACCACCCTCCTTCCATCACTTCTTTTCTAAAATAAAAATCTAAGGTTCAAGCAGTGGAAGATCACATCGAGAATCAACAACAAGTTCTCCAAATATTAAAGGACAACCTGACCATGGCACAAAATCGCATGAAACAACAAGAAAATCAACATAGTAGTGAAAGAAGTTTTGAAGTAGGGGATTGAGTATTTTTAAGACTACAACCATACACACAGATGTCCCTCAAGCAAGCCAAGAAGGATAATAAATTATCACCAAAGTACTATGGCCCTTATAAGGTATTGCAAAAGATTGGTACTATGGCATACAAATTGGAGTTTCCTGCATCTTCACGACTACACCCAGTTTTCCATGTTTCATGCTTAAAGAAGGTTATAGGCGACAAGATCCCAGTTCAAACTATATTGCTAGAACTTGACGAGGAAGGAAAAATCATATTGGAGCCTGAATCCACCACTGACACAAGAATTCGCCAATTGAGGAATAGATCCATTTCAGAGTATCTCATTAAATGGAGGAAACTACCGGCTGAAGATTCCACTTGGGAAGATGAGTCTTTTATATAGAAGCATCCAGAGTTACTCAAGTGTTGCAGACAACACTTGTCTCAAGGGGAGGGGCATGTTAAGCCCTAATATTGGTTCATTAACCCTTAATTGGGGCATATTAGATTAGTAATGTTATTTTATTTATGTCATCTTTAGGCCATTAGTTGTAATTATACTTCCTAGTCTCCTATATATACCAAGGAGACATTTTCATTTTGAATCATCTTATACTTGAACATTTAAGTGGGGTAAAAGGAGGTTTCCCCCTCAAAGAGGCTTATTATTTAAAATTATCTCTTTTTCAAGGCGTTGAGTACTTTTCCTGAGGTTTTTCTATGCTATATTAATGTTTGGTTCTTAACATTCTCTAATCCATTTTCTTTTGGTATTCCCAACATGAATTTCGAAACTCTCATCCTCCATTCTAGCAGGTAATGTGAATCCTAGTTTCAGACCTGGGGGCATGGCTCCTTCATATTTTACTCTCTCATGTGGTGGAGGCCATATCCCCCAAATCAATCCGACAGTTGAAGGTTGGTCTCCTTTTCCTTCTGGGACTAATCCTAGTCTCAATTATCTTAGATGGAGTGCTCAACCGAGCGGACACGTCAATTCCTATATTCCATCCTTTACCCCCTCTTCCTCCATGTCGATTACGTAAAACACATTTATTATGGAGAATCCCCCTCTATCCTCCAAATTTCTTTCCGAAGTGAGTCAGTTTCACACTATGGGAAACCCCCAACATGGAGACCCTTCAGTTGGGGGAAATGTATAGAAAATTCATTATATCGCTTCCACGGGTATGGTTCCCATACAACCTTTTATGAATCAATTTGGAGGAGGATATTATCCTACCGGGCAGGTCCATGGAATATGCAAGAACCCTAGATGTCTTGTAATTCCTCGATCCCAATATTTCCCGAGAGAATGGGCTCATACTTCGCAACCATGACTCCCTTTTCTCTTCACACTTAATATTTTAGATTTGTCAAAATTAATGAATGACCCTATGCGTCACAATCTATTATGACCCCCTGTCCCCACAAATCTCCCTTTGGACATTCCAAAATTTGAAGGCAAGAATGGCAAGGATCTGGGTGATCATATCACTAATTTTCATATTTGGTTCTCATCTAACTCCCTTAATGACAATTCTATTCATTTGAGGATATTTCAACACACCCTCACGGGGGTTTCCAGGAAGTGGTACATTGAGCTACCAGAAGGAACGTACGGAAACTTTAATCAGATGGTTTTAGTCTTTCTTAACCACTTTCAATTGTCATTTCGTTATGATGTTGACATAGAACTTTTGTTGGGCCTCTGCCAAGATAAAGCCACACATATCTTGGACCATATCCAAGAGTGGCGTAGATGGAAGAGGTTGATCAAGGCTTACATTCCTCCGTAGTTTCTATTGGATTGGTTCCTTAAGTCCTTATTTCCTTAAATTTCGAAGGATGTTTCTACATCTGGAGTAACATCTGAGGGATAAGATATTTTCAAATCCCACCAATTGGACCTCATATATGCTCAATCTGGGATTTTGTATGAAATTCTTTCTGACACACCACGGTTGAACTATGACCCTAGACAAAATCTTTGGTCTCATGCCTTTGGCATCATAGGCTCCACAAATTCCAAGTATATAGATTTGGTGATAAACCAATTGAAAGATTTGTCTCTAATCCAACCTATAGTAGGACAATCTTAAACTTCATCCTCCACTCCCACTCAGTCAACGGATGTTCATTTTGCACAGTCGTCAGCCAACCCAAATGGTAACCAACAACTAGGAGGGAATACAAGAAAAGGACGAGGTAATAGTCATAAGGATGGGAAAATTATTAATCAATCCAAGGATGACACAAACAATGATAGATCGAATAATAATGATGGTGAGGGAAAGAAAGAAAAACAGAAGGTGAATTTTCCTTATAGCCCTCGACCAAGTTTTGAGGAAACATTGGTTAGGATTGACCACTTTTTGGATATCAACAAGATAGTCAAAGATAGAGAGCTCAGGCGGATCTGATATCGTGGGATATCACTTGTTTTGTGGAACCAACAAAGGGTTCATTAGGGTTCATATAATGGGTTATGGGATGTCGACCCCTGGGCTTACTCATGATTAGGCCTTTCTATAAAATTATAAATATGTATAGATGTAATGTAGAAGTATAAGTATCTAGCTAAGTGCAAGAGGCAAGTAGTTTTGAGTTTCTTTGTGCAACAAACCATGTATGTAAGGCTCTATTCTTCATAGAGGAGTTGGCTCTATGCCTTGCCCTGATTTTGGGAAGGTGGATCTGGTGGGCAGTGCACAGATCACCTGTCAGGTGCGAAGCTAGGCCATGTGGCTTAGTGCACAAAAGAAGAGGAATGTAAGATATTGAAGCCTAATAAAGAAGAAGAAGAAGTTGGTGGACGTAGCTCCACACTGGGGTGAACCACGTATATCCTGTGTTGATGGTTTTCTTTGTGCTATGATGTTATGATGTAGATTTTCTTAGTTCTTTGATTGTTATGAATGATATATAGATCTATGAATGCTTAGTGCTTTGTCTATGTGTGTTATATCTAACTCTAATGCTAAGTGTGATGTATATTTTGTCATTGTTACTACACCGATATGTACTTAGGGTTTGATATGTGATGTGAATATATCTAACGAATTAATGTGCGTCATCCCTAAGTACTCTGCGAAGTGTTATAATCACATATTGTGTCCCATCTTGGTTACAAACACTTGAGTCATGTAACCCGCCCTACCTCTACCTCAGGCGAGACTACATTTTCTTCGCAGGTGTTTATGAAAGGGTCAGTATTTAGGGTTTTGTTGGTGCATTGTTGAAGCATTGAACCTTGGGTCTGCCCCTGTGCCAACAAATGGTTCTGTTGTCGGGACCTGAAACTATGATTGTTGGGAACTGAAATAAAGAAAAGAGAATTTATGTGTGTAGATATGCTTCTATAGTGTGTAGCATTCCACTTGACTTGCAAAGCTCTGTGCTAAGAAAGAAAACTTGATATGAAGAAAAGAGGTAAGATATTGAAAGAGGTAAATGTTTGTACTTAGATAGAGTAAGATAAGAGGAAATTTTTGTTTCAAAAGAATGAATATAGGTATGTTTGATAGATTTTGTCTTAGTCTGGAAGCTAGGGAATAGTTAGAAGAAATAGTTGATCTGAATAAATTTGATAGAAATAGAGAAAGATATGTTATTACTATGCATAAAAAGAATTTTTGGACTAATAAATGGATGCAGGAAACTAGAAAGAATTTTTACAGATTGCAGGTCCAACACTGTGACCCTAGTGCGTAGTATAGAAAAAGAAAGAGAGGATTAACCCTATGTTATAATTGTAGAATACTGAGGCATATTGCTAAGGAATGCCCTAGTGCATGTCCTATTTGTCTATGTTGTAAAATTGTTGGTCATGAAGTTCAGGACTATCCAAGGATGATTGCTAAAGTTTAAAAAATGAACATGAGTCAAGAGAATAAGAGCATATTAGAGAATCATAAAGAGAAAGAATAGGAGAAAGCTCAGACTATGTTAATACAGTTGAAAGAAGCAATGAATAATCACAAATATATCGGTTTACCAGAGATATTGAAGGAAAAACAATGCATAAGTACAAGAATAGGATACTTCGACATCAACTATATCCTGGATGAGGAAACACAAGTGAATATTTTGACACAAGTGAAAGCCTAATATGGTACCTTCACTGTGAAGGATAGGCTTGTTTAAAGGAAATATGGTAACCCTATGTGGAAGAGTTACTAATGTACCTGTTATCTTCCATGGAACATCGGCAAAAGAGGAATTTGAAGTTATTAGGTTTGTTGAGAACAACGCCCCTTTTCCTCTTTTGTTGGGAATGACTTGGATCGAGAAGAATCAGAACATAAGGAAAGCAGAGGAAGAAGATACATAAAATAAAAAGCAAGAACTACGGGATTCCATAGCTAGAATAATAGATCGACTGATGGAAGAACACGAAGTTGAGTCGAAGAAGTAGAAGGAAAGAGAATTAGTTGTCAAGGTTGAAAGAATGCAAGAAGGTTTGAAGGACCTGTCCATGAAAGAGAGAAGAATATCCACCCTGGAGTCAATAAGAATAGAGGTATTACCTTTGAACCCTTTGAGAGAACATCAGCAGTGCAAAGCTACTATGCTAAGAGAAGATAAGAATAAGAATAGAAATAGGAATCCTGAGACTTAGATCACAGGAAAGAAGGCAAGGAAGCTCAGTATGAAGAAAGCCAAGTTAGAAAAACTACAGGAAGTTCCATAGAAGACTTCACAGGAGGCAGGGTTACAATCTCTAAACCTCGCCAGAACAGTAGAATCACGGAGAATGGGACTTCACCCCGGTGAAGGTATATGACTATTGGAGGCACCTTGACCATTAGAACAACACTCCATAATGGCTAGGAAACACATTTATGAGCGACTAGACCACCTTTGGGACGTTCAGATCACGCCACAACGGACTAATTCATATTGATTGAGGCATTCCTGGTCATTGGAGGAAGTTGTTACGACACTTTCTTATTTAACCCGTCGAACATTGCACCAGGACCACCTTTTGCTACCCATGATTATTCGAGACAAGAAACAAAGTGATTGTGTGTGTTGAGTTGTTCTATTAGAACTCGCCATATGTTTTTAACCCATCTATACATTCACCTACCCTGATGTTTTGTTCATAGTGAGAATGTCGGCCAAGAGCACCGAGCTAGAGAAATTTTTCGAAGAAGTTATGAAGAAGTTTATGGATGATAAATCTATGTCTAAGGGAATACAGGCATCATCGACTAGGGGACTGCAGGCGTCCCCATCGATTGGACGACGTTCCGACGATACTAACCCCACGAATGAGAAGAAAAGTAAGCATCGCGGCGATCTGGCTAATGCAAAGCATATCACGTCGATCTTACCTGATTATATCCCACCTTTGGCTGGTGCGGTTAAATGTGACAACATTCCATGATAATTTGAGTATACATTCATCATTGAATACATCCCAAAGGGGATACACGTAGAAGGAAGCTAGTTGTGACAAATCCCAACATTAAAGAACAATGATTTCAATCTTGGTGACAGAAAGAACTACGTGATGCTCGTGCCTCACATATATTTGATGAAGATAATTGGGAAGAAGACTCACATAGTCTCCTAGCCATGGATTAAGGAGCTCGCACAGTGCACGATATTGAACGTCATGAAGATCCCTGACTTTGGACGACATCAAGAGGTTAACACTTGTTTTAAAATCCTCTTATCGTGCTATCATGGAGGATACATGTGGCTCGATAGGAGAATTACTGTGGATTCGACATTGATCCACATGATCACAGGACCGAGCATGCAGGGACCCGACCCTCAGTAGTTCTACCCAGGGAAGACCTCATATCACTCCTTGGCATAGTGCATTAAGGAGGCATACAATGAATTTGAGAAGGGAAAGTGAGGCTACAAGGTAGCCTCTATCCAGGATGGTGCAATGCGCCTAGCTTTCCAAATTATAGCTGGAAAGCTCATTAGAAAGAACCGCCCCACGCAAGTCATTGGGTTCGTGGTGGACCTCGTAGGAAAATGCATGGAGGGAATTCAAATGAATTGGGTGAGCTACCTCGTCAACAATCTCGAGAAAGATTGTCGCAAAGTGCAGGATCAAGGATATGGGTTCCATTTCAGCTGGTTCCTTGTGTTGATTGCATTTGTCGCTTGGAAAATGCCGAAAGGAGATGCCTTCTTGGAGATTGAACCTTTGGAGCCATTGGCCACAAAGTTCTCCACTTTATGGTACACAAATGACATGTCAAAGCAGTGGCAGGCGAACGCAGTATTCCATGCCTACTATCAAAAACTGAAGTTTTCCATAGAATTTTTTCCGTGCATGACTCCAAAAACATTGCAACAATACAGAGCATTATCGAAGTTCTGCATAGATTGACATTCCATTTAAATCACTATGCGCAGGGACGAGAGCAAGGAGAAATTAAAGTCCTACTATAAGCTGAGTGAAAAATATATGGAGGAGATCACCAAGGAATGGATGATAGAGTTCCTTGTACCGGTTGATGATGTAGAAATCTCTGACCCCGACATTATAGGAAGTACCTTGGTCACCTGGGTTGAGCATGATGGACAGACTAGCACTAAGAAGAAGAATAAGAAAAAGGAATAAGTCCAAGACATAGAAACTAATGAGGAGGACAGTGCCTCGAAGGAAAGTGGGCCTGGCTCACCCACAGGACGATGAGGAGACGAAGCAAATCAAGATGGAGGAGGGGAAGAAGGAAAAAATAGGGGAGAAGGTGAAGCTACACCACCAAAGGACCCCTCTACCGAGACAGAAACACCAAAGAAGAGGAAGGGTTTTCTGCAGAAACCCTCAGTAAGAAAGAAGACCCGTGCAAGTAAGCCCTAGCTAGAGGCTACTCTCACAGAGGATGACATTAGTATAGTATGCAGAGCGATGGAGGATGCATCTGAGGACCTCTTACAAAGATATGGTGCAGAGAAAGAAGAGATGTATGTAAGAGTTGATAAGGAGCTCAAGGAGATACAACGAGATATTCAAGTTATCCGCGCAGTACCCACTACACCCTCTTCATCGGAGACTACAGAGTTGGGGGATGAACCTTCGCAAATTCAAAGACTTGCAGATTCAATAGAGGCTCAATTTCAGCGAGTCCAAGAGGAGAAAGAGAAGGCTATAGAAGCCCTGAAGAAAGAGAAAGAGGAGATCTTGGAGCAACTGCGAGTTGCATGGTACTATGTAAGCTCGTATGAAAATGGGAGAGATGAGTTCTAGGTGATGTTCAAGGGAGAAAAAGTGCAGATATAGAAGGAAAAGGAACAATTTCTCACAGAGTAGACTATAGTCAAGGAAGTGGTGAGAAAAGAACTTCTCTCTATGCCAGGATTGGCATGGGAGGAACATGAGGCAGTTGACATCCAAGTGTTGGATCTCGCTGAAGCTATTCAACAGCTTCAAGCAAGGGTAATGGAGTTGGAGCTTCAAGAAATACCAAACACTTCACAGGAAGTGTGCAACCAAAGGGAATAAGCCTCTAAGAGAACAGTGGAAAGGATCAGAATCCTCACCTTAGAATCCAAGCAACTAAATGACAAAAGCACACAGACCTACAAATGCCTCACGAAAAACCTAGAGCTTAGGAAGTTGGAAGGGCAACTACAGGAGGCGTAGCAGCCAGCATTGACAGTTCAATCACAGATGAAGTCACTCACTGTGATCGATAAAATGAAGAGATCAAAAGAACAACACATGACCTAGCAACAGATTACTCCCATCCAGAGCTGAGTAATGGAAATTACACAGAGGCTACAACTGATGAAGGGGGAATCCTATGCGGTGTTTAAAGAGATTGAAGGACAAGGCTTGCAACTGGACCAAGTAGTTACGACAATGGAACATTGCCTATAAGGGCATGTTATAGAGCAATTGATCCAGGATTTTGTTGAGCATGAAGCTCAGGTGAAGCAACAAGTCAAGGCAGCTCAATCCAAGCTCGAGGCCTTCAAAGTAGTGTTTCCCAGATCTTAGTGACTTTGGACGAGTCATAGGTGAGTGTTGGAGGATTGTTATCTCTCAACCAAGTTTTGAGGAAACATTGGTCAGGATTGACCACTTTTTGGACATTGAAAGGCTAGTCGAAGATAGAGCACCCAAGCGGAGTTGAGGTCACGAGATCTCACTTGTTTTGTGGAACCAACAAAGGGTTCATTAGGGTTTATGTAACGTGTTATGGGATGTCAGCCCATGGGATTACCCATGATTAGGCCTTCCTTTAAAAGTATAAATATGTATAGATGTAATGTAGATGTAGAAGTATCTATCTAAGTGCAAGAGGCAAGTAGTTATGAGTTTCTTTGTGCAACAGAACATGTATGTAAGGCTCTGTGCTTCATAGAGGAGTTGTCTATGTGCCTTGACCTGATTTTGGGAAGGTGGATCTAGTGCACAGTGCATAGATCACCTATCCTGCACGAAGCTAGGCCATGTAGCTTAGTGCACAGGAGAAGAGGAATGTAAGAGATTGAAGCCTAATAAAGAAGAAGAAGCAGTTGGTGGATGTAGCCCCACACTGGGTTGAACCACGTATATCTTGTGTTGATGGTTTTCTTTGTGCTATGATGTTATGATGTAAATTTTATTAGTTCTTTGATTGTTATGAATGATATATAGATCTATGAATTCTTAGTGCTTTGTCTATGTGTGTTAGATCTAACTTGGATGCTAAGTGTGATGTATATTTTTTCTTTTTTACTGCACCGATCTGTACTTAGGGTTTGATATGTGATGTGAATAAAGCTAATGAATTAATGTGTGTCATCCCTAAGTACTCTGTGAAGTGTTATAATCACATATTGTGTCCCATCTTGGTTACAGACACTTGAGTCATGTAACCCGCCCTGCCTCTACCTCGGGCGAGACTGCATCTGCTTCACAGGTGTTACCGAAAGGGTCAATAGTTAGGGTTTTGTTGGTGCATTGTTGAAGCATTGAACCCTGGGTCTTCCCTTGTGCCAACAAATGGTTCTATTTTCGACACCTAAAACTATGATTGTTGGGAACTGAAATAAAGAAAAGAGAAGCTTTGTGTGTAGATATGCTTCTGTAGTGTGTAGTATTCCACTTGACTTGCAAATCTCTGTGCTAAGAAAGAAAACCCGATATGAAGAAAAGAGATAAGATATTGAAAGAGGTAAATATTTGTGCTTAGATAGAGTGATATAAGTGGAAATTTTTGTTTCAAAAGAATGAATAGTTTGATAGATTCTGTCCTAGTCTAGAAGCTAGGGAACAGTTAGAAGAAAGAGTTGATTTGAATAAATTTGATAGAAATAGAGAAAGATATGTTATTACTATGCATAGAAAGAATTTTTGGACTAATCTGAGACAAGAAACGAAGTGATCATGTGTGTCGAGTTGTTCTATCAAACCTCTCCATATGTTTTTTATCCCGCTATCAATTCACCTACCCGGACGTTTTGTTCATAGTGAGAATGTCGGCCAAGAGCACCGAGCTAGAGAAATCTGTCGAAGAAGTTTTGAAGAAGTTTATGGATGATAAAACTATGTCTAAGGGAATATGGGCATTGTCGACTAGGGGACTGCAGGCGTCCCCATCGCCTGGACAATGTTTTTTCCATACTAACCCCACGACTAAGAAGAAAAGTAAGCATTGCGACGATCTGGCTAATGTGAAGCAGATCCCATCGATCTTACCTAATTACATCGCAGCTTTGGTTGGTGCGGTTAACTGCGACAAAATTCCATGGGACTTTGAGTATACATTGATCACCAAATACATCCCAAAGGGGATACACATAGAATGAATCCATTTGGGACAAATCCCATCATTGAAGAACAATGATTTCAATCTTGGCGACAGAAAGAACTACATGATGCTCGTGCCTCACAGATATTTGATGAAGATGATTGGGAAGAAGACTCACATAGTCTCCCAGTCATGGCTTAAGGAGATCGTGCAGTCCACTGAACATCATGGAGATCCCTGACTTTGGCCGACATCAAGAGGTTAACACTTGATTTAAACTCCTCTTGTCATGCTATCATGGAGGATACCTGTGGCTCGACAGGAGAATTACTGTGGCTCCGGCGTTGATCCACCTGATCACAAGATTGAGTATGCAGGGACATGACCCTCAATAGTTCTACCCAAGGAAGACCTCAGATCACTCCCTGGCATAGCGCATTAAGGAGGCATACAACGAATTTGAGAAGGGAAAGTGAAGCTACAAGGTAGCCTGTATCCAAGATGGTGCAATGCGCCTAGCTTGCCAACTTATAGCTAGAAATCTAATTAGAAAGAACCGCCCCACGCAAGCCATCGGGTTCATAGTGGACCTCATAGGAAAATGCATGGAGGGAATGAAAATGAATTGGGTGAGCTACCTCATCAACGAGCTCGAGAAAGACTATCGCAAAGTGTGGGATCAAGGATACAGGTTCCGTTTCAGCTGGTTCCTTGTGTTGATCACATTTGTCACTTGGAAAATGCCGGAAGGAGATGCTTTCCTAGAGATTGAACCTTTGGAGCCATTGGCCACAAAGTTATCCACTCTATGGTACATGAATGACATGTCAAATAACTGGTAGTCAAACGTAGTATTCCATGCCTACTATTAGCAACTGAAGGTTTCCATATAATATTTTCTACGCATGACTCCACAAACATTGCATTAGTACAGACCATTCACGAAGTTCTACACATATCAAAATTTCATTTATATCACTGTATGCAGGGACAAGAGCAAGGAGAAATTGCAGTCCTACTATAATATGACTGACGAAGATATGGAGGAGATAACCAAGGAATGGACGAAAAATTTCCTTGTACCAGTTGATGATGTAGAAATATTTGACCCTGACATTATAGGAAGTACCTTGGTCACCCGGGTCGAGCATGATGGATAGACTAGTTTGAAGAAGAAGAAGAAAAAGGAATAAGTCCAAGACATAGAAACTAACGAGGAGGGAAGTGCCTCGGAGGAAAGTGGTCCTGGCTCTCCCACGGAAGGATGAGGACATGAAGTAAATTAAGAAGGAGGAGGGGAAGAAGGAGAAACTCAAGGAGAAGGCAAAGCTACACTGCCGAAGGACCCCCCTACCAAGACATAAACATCAAATAAGAGGAAGGGTTTTCCGCAGAAACCCTTGGCAAGAAAGAAGACCCGCACAAGTAATCCCCAGCTAGAGGCTACGCTCATGGAGGATGACATTAGTCTAGTCCGCCGAGTGATGGAGGATGCATCTGAGGACCTCTTACAAAGATATGGTGTGGATCAAGAAGAGATGTATGTAAGAGTTGAGAAGGAGCTCAAGGAGATACAACAAGATATTCAAGTTATCCATGCAGTACCCATTGCACCCTCTTCGTCGAAGACTGCAGAGTTGGGGGATGAACCTTCCCAACTTTGAAGATTTGCAGATTCAACAGAGGCTTGATTTTAGTGAGTCCAAGAGGATAAAGAGAAGGCTATAGAATCCCCAAAGAAAGAGAAAGAGGAGAGATTGGAGCAACTGCGAGTTGCGTGGTACTATGTAATCGTGTATGAAAACGAGAGAGATGAGTTTCAGGTGATGCTCGAGGGAGAAAAAGAACAGATACAGAAGGAAAACAACTAGTTGCTCACAGAGTACACTGCAATCAAGGAAGTGGTGAGAAAATCACTTCGCTCTATGCTAGGATTGGAATGGGAGGATCATGAGGCAGTTGAGGTCCAAGTGACAAAGCTTTCCAAGGCTACTCAGCAACTTCAAGCAAGGGTAATGGAGTTGGAGCTTCAAGCAGTACCAAACACTTCACAGGAAGTGTGCAACCAGAGGGAATAAGCTACTAAGAGTGCAGTGGAAAGGATCAAAGTCCTCATCTCAGAATCCAAGCAGCTAAGTGACAAAAGTGCACAAACCTACAAATGCCTCACGAAAAACCCAGAATTTAGGAAGTTGGAAGGGCATCTATAGGAGGTGTAGCAGCAGGCATTGACAGTTCAATCACAGATGAAGTCACTCACTGCGGTCGAGAGAATGAAGAGATCACAAGAATAGCATGTGACCCAACAATAGATTACTGTCATCTAGGGTAGAGTAATGGAAATTACACAGAGGCTACAACCGATGAAGGAGGAAGACTACGCGGTGTTTGAAGATATCAAAGGACAAGGCTTGCAACTAGACCAAGTAGTTACAATAGTGGAACATTGCCTATAAGGGCATGTTACAGACCAATTGATCCAAGATTTTGTTGAGCAGGAAGCTCTGGCAAAGCAACAAGTCAAGGTAGCTTGATCCAAGATCGAGGCCTTTGAAGTAGTGTTTCCCAGATCTGAGTGACTCTAGATGAGGCACAGGTGAGTGTTGGAGGCCTATTGGCTCTCAACCAAGTTTTGAGGAAACATTGGTCAGGATTGACCACTTTTTGGACATCAAAAGGCTACTCGAAGATAGAGCGCCCAGGAGGAGTTGAGGTTGTAGGATCTCACTTGTTTTTTGGAACCAACAAAGGGTTCATTAGGGTTTATGTAATGGGTTATGAAATGTCGGCCCATGGGCTTACCCATGATTAGGCTTTCTTTTAAAAGTATAAATATGTAATGATGTAATGTAGAAGTATAAGTATCTAGCTAAGTGCAAGAGGCAAGTAGTTATGAGTTTCTTTGTGCAACAAAACATGTATGTAAGGCTCTGTGCTTCATAGAGGAGTTGTCTCTATGCCTTGACCTCATTTTGGGAAGGTAGATTTGGTGCGTAGTGCACAGATCACATGTCTGGTGCAAAGCTATGTCATGTGGCTTAGTGCACAGGAGTAGAGGAAAGTAAGATATTGAAGCCTAATAAAGAAGAAGAAGCAGTTGGTGGATGTAGCCCCACAGTGGGGTGAACCACGTATATCCTGTGTTGATGGTTTTCTTTGTGCTATGATGTTATGACATAGATTTTATTAGTTCTTTGATTGTTATGAATGATATATAGATCTATGAATGCTTAGTGCTTTGTCAATGTGTGTTAGATCTAACTCTGATGCTAAGTGTGATGTATATTTTGTCATTGTTACTGCATCGATCTGTACTTAGGGTTTTATATGTGATGTGAATAAAGCTAATGAATTAATGTGTGTCATCCCTAAGTACTCTGCGAAGTGTTATAATCACATATTGTGTCCCATATTGGTTACAGACACTTGAGTCATGTAACCCACCCTACCTCTACCTCGAGCGAGACTGCATCTGCTTCGTAGGTGTTGCCGAAAGGGTCAGTAATTAGGGTTTTTTTGGTGCATTCTTGAAGCATTGAACCCTGGGTCTTCCCCTGTGCCAATAAATGGTTCCATTGTCGGGACCTGAAACTATGATTGTTGGGAATGGAAATAAAGAAAGGAGAAGCTCTATGTGTATATCTTCTTCTGTAGTGTGTAGTATTCCACTTGACTTGTGAATCTCTATGCTAAGAAAGAAAACCCGATATGAAGAAAAGAGGTAAGATATTGAAAGAGGTAAATATTTGTGCTTAGATAGAGTAAGATAAGTGGAAATTTTTGTTTTGAAAGAATGAATAGTTTGAGAGATTCTGTCCTAGTCTAGAAGCTAGGGAATAGTTAGAAGAAAGAGTTGATCTGAATAAATTTGATAGAAATAGAGAAAGATATGTTATTACTATGCATTGAAAGAATTTTTGGACTAATAAATGGATGCAGGAACCTAGAAAGAATTTTTGCAGATTGCAGGTCCAACACTGTGACCCTAGTGCGTAGTACAGAAGAAGAAAGAGATGATTAAACCTATGTTATAACTGTAGAATACCGAGACATCTTGCTAAGGAATTCCCTGGTGCATGTCCTATTTGTCTATGTTGTAAAATTGTTGGTCATGAAGTTGAAGACTATCCAAGGATGATTGCTAAAGTTTAAAAAATGAACATGAGTCAAGAGAATAAGAACATATTAGAGAATCATAAAGATAAAGAATCAGAGAAATCTCAGACTATGCTAATATAGTTAAACGAAGCAATGAATAATCACAAATATATCAATTTACCAGAGATCTTGAAGGAACAACAGTGCCTAAGAACAAGAATAGGAGACATCGACATCGACTATATCCTGGATGAGGAGACACAAGTGAATATTTTGACACAAGTGAAAGCCTACTATGGTACCTTCACTACAAAGGATAGGCTTGTTTAAAGGAAAGATGGTGACCCTATGTGGAAGATTTACTAATGTACCTATTATCTTCCATGGAACATCGACAGAAGAGGAATTTGAAGTTATTAGGTTTGTTGAGAATAGTGCCCCTTTTCTTATTTTGTTAGGAACGACTTGGATCGAGAAGAATCAGAACATAAGGAAAGCAGAGGAAGAAGATACATAAAATAAAAAGCAAGAACTAAGGGATTCCATAGATAGAAGAATAGATCGACTGATGGAAGAACGAGAAGTTGAGTCAAAGCAACAGAAGGAAAGAGAATTAGTTGTCAAGGTTGAAAGAACGCAAGAAGGTTTGAAGGACCTATCCATGCAAGAGAGAAGAATACCCACCCTGGAGTCAATAAGGATAGAGCTATTACCTTTGAACCCTTTGAGAGCACATCTATAGTGTGAAGCTAATATGCTAAGAGAAGATAAGAATAAGAATAGAAATAGGAATCCTGAGACTCAGATCATGAGAAAGAAGGCAAGGAAGCTCAGTAAGAAGAAATCCAAGTTAGAAAAACTACAGGAAGTTCCATAGAAGACTTCACAATAGGCAGGCTTGTAGGCTCTGAACCTCACCGGAACAACAGAACCACGCAGAATGGGACTTCGCCCTGACGAAGGTATATGACCGTTGGATGCACCGTGACTGTTAGAGCGACGCTCCATAACATCTAGGAAACACATTTATGAGAGACTAGACCGTGTTTGGGACATTCAAACTGCGCCACAACGGATAGATTCGTATTGATTGAGGCATTCCTGGTCGTTGGAGGAATCCGTTACGACACTTTCGTATTTAACCCGTTGGACGTTGCGCCAGGACCACGTTTTTCTACCTGTGATTATCTGAGACAAGAAATGAAATGATTGTATGTCAAGCTGTTCTATCAAACCTCGCCATATGTTTTTTACCCCGCTATCCATTCACCTACCCCAACTTTTTGTTCATAGTGAGAATGTCGGCCAAGAGCACCGAGCTAGATAAATCTGTCGAAGAAGTTCTGAAGAAGTTTATGGATGATAAATCTATGTCTAAGGGAATACAAGCATCGTCAACTAGGGGACTGCAGATGTCCCCATCGACTGGACAATGTTCCATCATACTAACCCCATGACTGAGAAGAAAAGTAAGCATCGCGACGATCTGGCTAACGTGAAGCAGATCCTGTCGATCTTACCTGATTACATCCCACCTTTGGCTGGCACGGTTAACTATGACTGCATTCCATGGGACTTTGAGTATACATTGATCACCGAATACATCCCAAAGGGGATACATGTAGAAGGAATCCAGTTGGGATAGATCCCAGCATTGAAGAACAATGATTTCAATCTTGGCGATAGAAAGAACTATGCAATACTCGTGCCTCATAGATATTTGATGAAGATAATTGGGAAGAAGAATCACATAGTCTCTCAGTCATGGATTAAGGAGCTCACACAATCCATGATATTGAACGTCATGAATATCCCTCACTTTGGTTGACATCAGGAGGTTAACACTTGGTTTAAACTCCTCTAGTCGTGTTATCATGGAGGATACTTGTGGCTCGACAGGAGAATTACTGTGGATCCAACATTGATCCACCTGATCACAAGATTGAGCATGCAGGGACATGACCCTCAACAATTCTACCCAGGGAAGACCTCAGATAACTCCCTGGCACAACGCATTAAGGAGGCATACACCACATTTGAGAAGGGAAAGTGAGGCTACAAGGTAGCCTCTATCCATGATGGTGCAGTGCGCCTATATTGCCAACTTATAGTTGGAAAGATCATTAGAAATAACTGCCCCACGTAGGTCATCGGTTTCATGGTGTACCTCATAGTAAAATGCATGGAGGGAATGAAAATGAATTGGGTGAGCTACCTCGTCAACGAGCTCAAGAAAGACTGTCACAAAGCGTTGGATCAAGGATACGGGTTCCATTTTAGCTGGTTCCTTGTGTTGATCGCATTTGTCACTTGGAAAATGCCAGAAGGAGATGGCTTCCTGGAGATTAAACCTTTGGAGCCATTGGTCACAAAGTTCTCCACTCTATGGTACATGAATGACATGTCAAAGCAGTGGTATTCGAACACAATATTCCATGCCTACTATCAACAATTGAAGGTTTCCATAGAATCTTTTCCATGCATGACTCCACAAACATTGCATCAGTACAGACCATTAGAAAAGTTCCACCTAGATCGACATTTCATTTATATCAATGTGTGCAGGGATGAGAGAAAGGAGCAATTACAGTCCTATTATAAGCTGACCGACAAAGATATGGAGGATATCACCAAGGAATGGATGCCAGAGTTCCTGGTACCAGTTGATGATGCAGAAATATCTAATACTGACATTATAGGAAGTACCTTTGTCACCTGGGTTGAGAATGATGGACAGACTAGCGTGAAGAGGAAGAAGAAAAAGGAATAAGTCCAAGAAATAGAAACTAACGAGGAGGAAAGTGCCTCAGAGGAAAGTGGGCCTGGATCGCCCGCAGGAGGATGAGGAGATGAAGTAAATCAAGAAGGAGGAGGGGAAGAAGGAGAAAATCAATTAGAAGGAGAAGCTACACCGCCAAAGGACCCCCCTACCAAGACAGAAACATCAAAGAAGAGGAAGGGATTTCCGCAGAAACCCTCGGTAAGAAAGAAGACCCATGCAAGTAAGCCCCAGCTAGAGGCTACACTCACGGAGAGTTACATTAGTCTATTCCACGGAACGATGGAGGATTCATCCGAGGAGCTCTTATAGAGATGTGGCGAGGAGCAAGAAGAGATGTATGTAAGAGTTGAGAAGGAGCTCAAGGAGATACAATGAGATATTCAAGTTATCCGCATAGTACCCACTGCACCCTCTTCGTCGGAGACTACAAAGTTGGGGGATGAACCTTCCCAACTTGAAAGACTTGCAGATTCAACAGAGGCTCGATTTCAGTGAGTCCAAGAGGAGAAAGAGAAGGCTATAGAAGCCCCGAAGAAAGATAAAGAGGAGATCTTGGAGAAATTGCAAGTTGTGTGGTACTATGTAACCGCGTATGAAAATGAGAGAGATGAGTTCTGGGTGATGCTCGAGGGAGACAAAGCACAAATACAGAAGGAAAAGGACCTGTTTCTCGTAGAGTAGAATGTGGTCAAGGAAGTGGTGAGAAAATAACTTTTCTCTATGCCAGGATTGGCACGGGAGGAACATGAGGAAGTTGAGGTCCAAGTGACGAAGCTCGCTGAGGCTATTTAGCATCTTCAAGCAAGGGAAACAGAGTTGGAGCTCTAATAAGTACCAAACACTTCATAGGAAGTGTGCGACCAGAGGGAATAAGCCGCTAAGAGCGCAGTGGAAAGGATCAGAGTCCTCGCCTCATAATCCAAGCAACTAAGCAACAAAAGTGCACAGACCTACAAACGCCTAAAAAAAAACCCAGAGCTTAGGAAGTTGGAAGGGAAGATACAAGAGGCATAGAAGCGGGCATTGATAGTTCAATCATAGATGAAGTCACTCACTATGGTTGAGAGAATGAAGAGATCACAAGAATAGTGCGCGAACCAACAATAGATTACTACCATCCAGGGAAGAGTAGTGGAAATTACACAGAGACTACAAGTGATGAAGGAGGAAACCTACGTGGTGTTTGAAGAGATCGAGGGACAAGGATTGCAATAGGACCAAGTAGTTACGATAGTGGAACATTTCCTATAAGGGCATGTTACAGAGCAATTGATCCAGTATTTTGTTGAGCAAGAAGCTTAGGCAAAGCAACAAGTTGAGGCAGCTCGATCCAAGCTCAAGGCCTTCAAAGTAGTGTTGCCCATATCTGAGTGACTCTTGACAATTCATAGGTCAGTGTTGGAGGCCTGTTGCCTCACGACCAAGTTTTGAGGAAACATTGGTTAGGATTGACCACTTTTTGGACATCGACAGGCTAGTCGAAGATAGAGCACCCAGGCAAAGTTGAGGTCGCGGGATATCACTTGTTTTGTGGAACCAACAAAGGGTTCATTAGGGTTTATGTAATGGGTTATGGGATGTCGACCCATGGGCTTACCCATGATTAGGCCTTCTTTTAAAAGTATAAATATGTATATATGTAATGTATAAGTAGAAGTATCTATCTAAGTGCAAGACGCAAGTAGTTCTAAGTTTCTTTGTGCAACAGAACATGTATGTAAAGCTCTGGGCTTCATAGAGGAGTTGTCTCTATGCCTTAACATGATTTTGGGAAGGTGGATCTGGTGCACAATGTGCAGATCACCTATCTGGTGTGAAGCTAGGCCCTATAGCTTAGTGCACAGAAGTAGAGGAATGTAAGATATTGAAGCCTAATAAAGAAAAAGTAGCAATTGGTGGGCGTAGCCCCACACTGGGGTGAACCACGTATATCCTGTGTTGATGGTTTTCTTTGTGCTATGATGTTATGTTGTAGATGTTCTTAGTGCTTTGATTGTTATGAATTATAGATAGATCTATGAATTCTTAGTGCTTTGATTGTTATGAATTATAGATAGATCTATGAATTCTTAGTGCTTTGTCTATGTTGAATATTTTAGATCTGACTCTGATGCTAAGTGCGATGTATATTTTGTCATTGTTACTGCACCGATCTGTACTTAGGGTGTGATCTGCGATGTGAATAAAACTAATGAATTAATGTGTGTAATCCCTAAGTACTCTGCGAAGTTTTATAATCACAGATCTATGTCTGAGCTTGGTTAGAGACACTTGAGTCCTGTAACCCCACTGCCTCTACCTCGGGTGAGACTGCATCTGCTTCGCAGGTGTTGCCGAAAGGGTAGGTAGTTAGGGTTTTTTTGGTGTACTGTTGAAGTGTTGAACCCTGGGCATGCCCCTGTGCCAATGGGCTCCTATCACATTCGCCTGCTGTGATAACAAATCCATTTATGTAACACACCCACAACAAGGATAGAAGATTTTTGGATTTATTTTCCTTATTCTTGAGGGACAACACTCCCCGAGATTCTAAGGAGCCTAGCGTAGACCCTCCTTTCCCTTTAAAGTCCCCCATATTACCATGGCTATGTGTTATAACCCTAAATTGCACCATCCATGCTCACCTGGCATCAGGCCAACTCATTGCCCTTCATTGCCAAAGCCATGCTGAATAGGCTCTTCAAAAAACCTCCTAAATTAAGTAACCCACACCCTAACCTATCACTGGGTGCGTTGGAATGCTGGCAGGCCTTATACTGCATGCGTTGGAACGTTGGCTGTCCCACTACAGCCCGCGTTTACCTAACAAAGCAAAAAATCAGGAAAGTTTCCGCCGGGACGAAAAGCTTTGGGTCAGTTAACTGGAACTCCCAACCATGCATGGCCTGTTGTTGGGTATTTTACCCTACGGACTAATAAGCTAGGGTTCTAAGCCTATATGCAGATCATGACCCTTCAGATTTAACCTTTAACCTTCTACCCAAAATCTCAACCCCTTTTCTCAGACAAGCACAGGAAGAATGAACTAACCTTGTTTTCCGAAGGTTGAAGTAGATCCTCCGTTGAGTTGTTGCCTCCTTGCTACTGCTGCTCCTTCCACAAAGCTTTCCTGCAAACAAGACAAGAACATATATGCATGCTACTGATCTACTAGGGGGTTAGGAATAAA